>JAJHPC010000005.1:6958093-7050593 GCA_024447665.1 Juncus inflexus
CGCCGATTCTCCGCCCGCTCCGACCTCCACACGTCACCGGAGCTGACCGGCCGGCTCCACCTCAGCCGCTCGGTGCAGATTCAGGCGGATTTGGCCGGCGAGGCGGTGGTGGGGCCGTCGGTGGCGTTCGTGCCCCAGCCGAAACGGGCAAGGAAGAACGTTCTGTTGTTTTATTGTGAGGAGATGGAGGAGCTTGCGAAGCAGGTTGTCAGAGAGAGTGATTCCATTGAGCTTAGATCGATTTCTTGGAGGTAATTGTAAATTTGTAATTCTGATTTCTTCTGAATTTTCTGCACTTGGGAAATTCTTCACTGGAAAATAAAATTACTGACAAGTATCTCCATGAAGCTTGCATTTTTTGTATTTACTGAGCATTTTTCACTTCTAATTGCACTGGTACCAATAGTGTACATTGCCCTTTCCTTATCACTATTCACCTAAATAACTTGATATTACCAATTACATTAATTCTATTTTTCAATAATCGACTTTACTCGCACAAATTGAACGCAAATCACCACTCAATTTCCCCAATAATTCAACCCAAGTCACCTTTCAATTCACCCCCAAATTCAATCCCCAATTCAATTCAGGAAATTTGAGGACGGATTCCCAAACCTCTTCATATCCAACGCGCACGCCATCCGAGGCCAGCACGTGGCTTTTCTCGCCTCGTTCAGCTCGCCTCACGTAATCTTCGAACAGCTCTCGATTATTTACTCATTGCCCCGGCTTTTCGTCTCCTCTTTCACTTTGGTCCTTCCTTTCTTTCCTACGGGATCCTACGAGCGGATGGAGGATGAGGGTGACGTGGCGACGGCTTTTACTCTTGCGAGGATTTTGAGTAATGTACCGATTTCTAGAGGCGGGCCCACTAGCGTTGTGATATTTGATATTCATGCCTTACAGGTATTGTATTATTTTTTTTTTTTGTTGTTTTTTTATTATTGTTTTTACAATTTTGAATCTTTTTAGACACTGGTTTAGGTTGTAGAGTATAAAGAATAAAGTTGTAGAGTATAAGAATCTTACCTTTTTTAACTGAAATTTCAATTTTTTTGGGTTTGTATGAATCTACCTTTTTTACTTCTTTTTATTTTTTTTGTCCCTTTTATAGTTTTTTTATTTCTTATATTCATTGTTATTTTTTTGTTGTTGTTTGTAATATTAATTAGGAGAGATTCTATTTTGGAGATTATGTGTTACCATGCTTTGAGAGTGGCGTGCCATTGCTCAAAAATCGGCTTCAACAATTACCCGATTCTGATAATGTAAGCACATGTCAAATTGCAACGGCTATTTTGCCAATAACACCCTATATTTATATTATATCATTTATTTTCAGTTAAAATATTGTTATGTTTGATTCAAAGATTTTAATGGTGTTAATATTTAATAGAATGTACTCTTTAGTGTGAACTAAATGTTGTTTTTTTTTTTTTTGCAAATAAATACTCCCAAATATGATGGGTGTTTTTGGAAAGGAAATATGAGAAATGTTGGGGTTATAAGCTAAAATTTGAAATACTTTTGCATCTAACAATTTTGGTTTTTCATAATTTGCACAGATATCCATTGCTTTTCCGGACGATGGTGCTTATAAAAGATTTCACAAACAACTTCAACATTTCCCTGTGGTAACTTTTTATATTAACTGACTAATAATAAATATATAAGATATCTTGAATTTTTGTATAGTTAACAATGAAAATGATATTTCATGCCTCAAAGAAGAACCCTAATGATAACCTCAAAAAGAATAAAACACACCATATGCAAAAACGAAAGAAAACAGTCAACCCAAGGTCCAAAATCTCATTAAAATGGTTGTGAAATTGTCAATCGGAGCAATTTTTTTTGTTATTTTCATAATCTATTTGCAAAAAAAAGTTTCTTTTCTTAATTTTTTTTTATTTTTTGTGTGTAGATAGTGTGTAACAAAGTTAGAGAAGGAGAGAAAAGATTTGTGAGAATAAAGGAAGGAGACCCAAATGGACGACACATAGTAATTGTCGACGATTTGGTCCAATCTGGCGGTACTTTAATCGAATGCCAGGTGTCTTATTCTACATTAATATATTATTATTATTTTTAATAACATTTATATTTTACTATTTTAAGAATTAACTATTTGTTTATTGTAGAAAGTGTTGGCGGCTCATGGAGCGGCAAAGATTAGTGCGTATGTGACGCATGGCATTTTCCCAAATAAATCATGGCAGAGATTTCAATATGATAATGGAGGTAATATTAATAAACCTCAAAATGTCATGTATAACCCTGCAAAATGAGAAAGATCATTTATACCCCTACAAAGCATTGGAAATATCACTTATATACCCCTAGGAAACATAATAAAATGTCGTTTAGACCCCTGTTTTTCATATTTGCATCAAAAGATCCCCAAACAATCTTTGTTTCACTATCTTTTTCTTATACATGGACAAATGAGAAAATTGGGAGTAATGTGAGCCGTTTTTTTGTAAAATTCGGAGAGCAGTGTTACTTTTATATTTCCTATATTTTTTGGGGTTGTCCGTGATATATCACGTTTTTGAAGGGTATATGTGATATTTTGAGGTTTTGTAAGGGTACATGTAAAATTCTGCCTTAATTTCTTAACGAGTATAGTAAAGTGTGACAGTCGTGCATTTTCACTCAATATTTCAGGGATTCTTGAAAGTTAAATTATATTTTCTTTTATAAAAATTTCAGTGGGGCCGCAAAACGGGTTGACTCACTTTTGGATAACGGATTCATGCCCATTAACTGTTAAGGAGGTAAAAAACGTGCCTCCTTTTGAAATACTTAGCCTGGCTGGATCTATTGCTTCGACACTTCAAATATGATATTATGACATATTACATATACTATTAATATTTTCATCCATGTATTATTTATTGCCTCCTTTTTATTTCTTCTGTGCAGTGAGATTTGTTTTGTGTTTCATCATCCTGTTTGTGTTGTGTTTTATTTTTTGTCGAAAATATAAATTTTGTTTTTGTTTTCTTTTTCGGAATTTTGATTGATGATCATATTCTATTCTTTTCTGGACTATATTTACAGTTTGGTTAGTTTTAGAGGCCCCTTTAATGAATTTTTGATAATATGAAGTCATGAGTATATACTAGAAAAACAAGGGGAAAAGAATTAACATCGCCAACTTCAGAAAATATAGACAAAATTGAAAAAAATAAGCTATTAGTTAACAAATCCGATTTCGCGCCACATGCTTCCTTGAAAATAAAACAAAAGTAGTAATTGATGAGCCAAGTTGGAAAATAAATGTTTAATTGTAAAATAACTGCATACGTAATATGACAAGCTGAATTAGTTACATACTCAATTTGACAAAATATGTTATTGATATCAGATATTCAGAACTGGAAATATGGTTTTGTTAAAAAAAGGAGAATTCAGTTCTAACTTTAGTGAAACCGAATTATTGAATACATGGTACTGCGCCATCGAATGACAAGTAATAGAGCTAGATTTAGGAACATATGACATTTTGTATAGTCCGTAGGTAATAATGTTTGGCTAAATTATTAAATTTTATTTAGAGAAAAATATTCGCATCACCCGCTTTATTTAATGAGGTTATTTGAGTGAGAAGTAATAAACTCACATCATATTTATTCAAACAAAAGTATCAACTAAGTTTTCATAAAAAACCTTTAATCCTCACATAAATGTTATTGTAACTATGAAGTACAATAGTAACTCCAATTACATCTAGCGTTAATATCCTCATGTATAACATAATGCCCAACATAGTATGGGAGTTGGAAAAAACCTCCAAATAGAAAAATAAACCGCCAAAAAAATAAATAAGTATTAATTACAGCACTTGAAAACCTCCATGTACCCATAAATATACTCACTAAAACATGATCAGCTCAAATTCAAAAAAACTCTGTACAATGACAAAATCAACTCTCTCCATTCTCTTCCTCCTCGAATTGATCAGTCTTGTGACTGCCAAGTCAACAGCGGAAGCACCAGCACCATTACAAGATGATGCTAAGGGATTCTGGACTTTGGTAAAAAGTGTTGAAGGATGCAAAAGAAAACTCGTCAAAGCTTTTATTTGGCTGATATGGAACGAGACCGAAAAGTGCTGCAATGACATCAGTGATGTGCCGGATAATTGTTTCGAGATGTTTGGAAATCGCACCGCTCTCGCACTCAAGAAGCATTGTTATAGGATTTCTCATCAGAACAGCACAGGAGAAGAATAAAGGAATGAGTAAAGGAGAAGTCTTGTCTATGAAGCATTTTTTTTATATTAATTGGGTCGTTCTTGGTGTTTTAAAAAAAAAATTCATGCTTCAAAATTTTGTGTTCGCATAAACTAATTTGTAGTGAGGAATGTGTCTAACTATTAATTTATGGTGCTTTGAATTGATCTGCAATCTTACAAAAGGTGCATAATACCGCATGCCCCACTTTAGGTGCATATTGGCACGTCACATAATTTTTTATATGCAAGTCCATATGTAAATTTACCAAAAAGCATACAAGTTAGAAAAAATAATATTAATTTGGAAAAACAAAACAAATGCTACAAAATAATATATTTGTTAATTATAGTATATATTTGTAAAATATGCATGTGGTAAAAAACAGTACAATAACTGATTCACTCCAGAAACTTTTCCAATCTTACAAGAATAAACACATCAATACAAATTTTACATCAATATCTCCATTTCAAATCATCACATACATCAAATTATTCCCTTTCCAAACAAACAAAACAAAAATTTCACATAACAAAAAATCACCAAACCACCACAAAACAAATTCGCAACACTAAACTTTGTGTGAAATCCGTATGAAATTCATGAGCCTTTTGAGAGCTTCGCCACTATCAACGGCCTCTCTGGCTCGGTCTAGGGCTGATGTCACATCTTCTGCTCCAGCACAGCCTAATAAATGATCTATCATTCCTGCATTTAATACGATTCGATCATAAGCCGGCCCTCTCTCTCCTCCCAATGCTGCTAGACCCAACTCAATGTTTTTAGACACCTGATTAATTTAAAATAAAAAATATATATATAATTAGTTTTGGGGCTATTTTCATTTCAAACCCTTGCAAAATCCCAACAAAATTGAAAAAAAAAAAAATATATATATATATATATATATATATATATATATATATATAGCTGAAAAGGCTTACAGATCTATCGGTTCTTGGAGTTTCAGTAGATTCAAATCCATAATCCTGAGCATTTACAACCACATTAAAATTTTCACGTGAAATCCCTGAAATATATGCAAATTTGCATGATATTCACAAGCTATATATTAGTACTCACAATGAGGGTTATAAACAAGCATGGAGGCAATAGATTACTAAACAGAAAAGATTTAAAATTTGAAATAACAAAATTGTGAAAAAGTCCAAAAATTAATAGAAAATGAGTAGATTTTACCGTCAATTTCAGAAGAGAAAACGGATCTAGGAGAGCGAAAGCCTGAGCAGTAATTTACAGGATTGCCCTTCGATGCATGAACCGATTTCGCCTTTGTTGTCATAGACAGTGCTCCTTCCTCACCCTAAATAAATAAATATTTTTTAGGGTTTAGGGTTTAGTATCTTTTGAAATTTAAAATTACCTTAATGACTAAACCAGAGTGAACGCTTCTTCTCTTCATGAGCATTAATAAAGGATCCTCATAGCCTTGGTGATAAAACCCAGCAATTACCGCTTCTTTACCGCGCGCCTTCACATATTAATTACGAATAAAAAATTATTAAAATTGAAAAAACTTTTAAAAATAAAAAATGGATAATGTAAAATTGGTTTGTGAGTTTATATTGTATTATTTACTCTGACAAATTGCTGAACTTTTTCTGAGGTAGCCAATGGAGGGCGTTTCTTTATATGCTCTCTCATCCCAATAAGCGAATATCTAAAAAAATAAAAATAAAAATAATAAATAAGTATTAAAATATTATGAAATGGTACTGAATAAGTGGTAATAGAATATTAATATCCTTACAGGGACGGTCTGGCTTGTTGTAAATTCACATAAGCAAATCCAACATTCTCATCCTAAATTATTTTAAAACAAAAGTTAAGAAAATTGAAACAGTATAGCATAATAAAATGGAGTAAACAACAGCGCAAAAAAGAATAACTTTAATTTTTCCTTTTTTTTTAAAAAAAAAAAGGTACCTCTAGCAATGTTTTAGCCTGATTTGGTGATAAGTGCATATTGGCCCCCATGAATTTCAGTAATTGCCCTTCCGTTATTCCCCCCTGAAAAACTTCAAATTTACATAACTTACAACTACTTATTGCATATAAATCAATGACTAAACTAAAACACCCCCATTTAAATGTAACTGCTTAATTTAGTAAAAACATAGCTAAATCAGATAAGTTATTTGATAATTTATTTACATCATTACAATGATTCATATTACTAAACTACATGTTCTCATTTTTCTACATAACAACTAAGTGTACCATCTCAAAAAAGTTCACATATCAATACTAAAACAGCAAATATTACAAACTACAGTTGCACAAATGAATGAAAAAAATAATATCAAAACAACAAAATTAGTAAATTTAATGAACCTTTGGAGGCATCCATTGAACCCCATGCAAAAGAGAAGATTCAGCATAACAAGCCCTTACAGCCGCCACAAAAAGAGTGCTTTTGAAAAATCGCGTATTTCCATCATACGGCTCCCCGTAATGCGTCAGAGATCTGACATCAGCAATCGGCACATCACCTTTATAAACACAAATAAAATTATTATTATTATTTTTTTTTTTTTTTATTTTTTATTATTTTTTATTGCTAATAATCATTTAATATTTACTTATCCATGGAATTACTAATTTGAGGGTGTGTATCTTTTACTAATTATAGGGTCAGGTCAAAACTTGCAAAGCTTGTTTTAGGCTTCCAGCTCTCCCCCCTCTATTTTTATACAAAAACTCAGCTCTTCCCCCCCTATATATAACACATCATCTCCATCTAACAAACCGCACCAAAAAACCAACTTAAGAGATCTAGGTTACACAATCACAATCAATCAAAATGAATTTTTTCCTCACATTCTCTCCTTCACTCCTCCTCTTCCTCTCTGCCATTTTCACGCTTTTCCTTCTCCCAGCCCTGTTCATCGCCCTGGTCCTTCTTCACTCAGCCGATAGCTATGAATCCGAATCCGAATCCGAATCCGAATCCGAACCCGAGCCCCAGTCGGCTGAACCGACTCAACCGCGCGCCGACTCGGTCGAATCGAGTCCGTTGAGGTCTGAATCCGAGCCCGATCAACCAGCTCAGGATAGAGAGCTCAACATCGAGTTCGAGTTCGACTCGGGCCGAGTGCCCACGTACGTAAATGGAAGAGTGATATTCCTCAACCCGGCACGGCCAAGGCCGCGGCCAGAGGGAATCACCATCGAGAGAAGGATCCTTCATCCAATTCCCGAGGGAATAAATGAGGATGAAGATGAAGAAGAGAGAAAAGAGGGGGTGATACAAGAGAGAAGGAGGGATGGGTTCAGAAGGCGGGTTTTGAGGAGATTCAGGAGGGTTTTCAGTTGTGCGTGTTTTTGATAATTAGTTAATTTGCTTTGGTAGGTTTGATTGTTAGTTAGTTTCATGAGAGCGGCGTGGGAATGAATGTGTTATGTTTTCGTTAGTTTAATAATAAATTCCTTGGATTGGATTTCGCGAATTTAATGTGTTTGATTCTCTTTATTATTTTAAAATCGTTGGTTTTTTGGATTAATTTTCTCTAATTACTTAATTTTATTGTTGAATAGCTCACAGCAGGACTCCTTTGAAAATATGTTAAATATAAATGTACTGGATTTTAAGAAGCAGAAATAGCCAATTAGGCCCATACAGTGATCTGGTCTCAGTAGCAGGGAATGAACCTGAACTCTGCCTTGTTTTTAAAATTGGGAATCAAAGTCTAGTTTTCTAAAGGTTGTGAATTAATTATTACTTATATCTATGAAAGAAATAAAAAAAAATGGAAAAATTAAGCCGACCTAATTCATCGTCAAAAGCAAGGCAATAAGCCTTGAGTTCCCGATCAGTCTCCCTATTCATCCTCTGACCAATCAGAAACGCCGCCAGCAAGGCCTCCCTCACTTTCCTCGCCTCGGAATCCGCGCTGCCGATTGGCAAAACATCCTTCAAAACCCCTTGAACCTCTTCATACCCCAAATGCCCGCCAGCCAAAACTTCTCTCAAAGCCCCGACCAATCGCATCTCACAAGGGGATTTTCCTGCAAAGTGGGGCCCGGTGCCGGTTCCGCCCAGTATGGTTCCTTCTGGATCGGCCAGGAATATCAGTTCAGGCGAGAGAGAGTGGATCAGGTCCGGCCAGCGGGCCCGCATGGCTGAGAGTTCGCCTGAGCTCCACTGAGTCTTTTCAGGGAAGGAGTTGGCTCGGATTGTCATTCCGGCGAAGAACGCGCCCAGTTGGGCCTGCGATACTGGTTCTTCTCCTTCCTTCATCTCTCCTCTGGCTTCAGAATGAAAAAAAATAAACAAAAGATAAGTCATCATAATTAAGCTCAAACACTAATCAACCATAAAAACCCATAGAGGAAAAGAAAATACGAATTGATTAGAACAAACCTGATCTGAGAATCGTGTCGAGTACAGCGAAGGCTTGAGATTCGTCCAACGGGCGAGTCTGCTCAGGGCCGGTACAGACCCTCGCCTGAGCATCCAGCACCGTCCGGTTGGGAGCCGCGATGTCCAACGGTCGGTACGAGGTGGACACCGTCGGGTTGTTGCTGGTACTACTACTACTGCCCGCCTCAAGGCCAACCGTGCCCTTCTTCGCATCGAGCGCTGATTTGACCGGAAAGCGGAGGGTGGTTCGGTTGGGTTTGGAAAGGGAGTGGGAGGAGGAGCAGGGCCAGAGAGGGTTTGGTTTCAGGAGATTATTCATGGTGAGATTGAAAGCGAAAGAAGAAGAAGAAGAAGATGATGATGATGATGGAGAGGAGTGTTTTGACGAAGAGTCTGACATGTGGGGCCAGATGGAGGTTTGACTTTAGATTTATTTTAGAATTAAGGCCCAAAATGTTTTATGTGCAAATTCTTTTTTTTCTCTTTTTTGAGATTAAAAGACCGTAAATTTAATAAGTTACTATTTGCAATATGAAATTCCCCTTACTATATTTTGTATTTGACATGTGGGGCTAGATGGAGGTTTGACTTTAGATTTATTTAGATTTATTTGAAAATTAAGGCCCAAAATATTTTATGTGTGAATACTTTTTTTTTTCTTTTTTGAGATTAAAAGCCCGTAAATTTTATAAGTAGATACTATTTGCAATATGAGATTACCCTTACTATATTTTGCATTTTTTTATTTGTTTTTATATACAGTTTTTAGGACTATTTCTCCGATGTTGAGGTAATTAATGTAATTTTACGTGTGTCAATATATTTTTTAGTTTGAAGTATATTGTATTTCTTTAAATGGCGACTGGTGATATTGTCTTCAGTGTTATTTTGTGGACTAAACAAACCAATCTGCAAGCCGACATTATAATGCAAAAGAAAATATTATCCGCTAAATGAAATACTTTTTGTAGGAATATTATGAAGTAAATGAAATATTATGGCTTGTTTGGCGATAGGTGGAAGAGTAGAATAGTGAAAAAGTGATTCTTCCATTTTATTTCACTAGTGTTCCCCAAGTATGACGGAATAAGAAATGAGTTTAAAAAATATAGATAATTATTTATGACCAAAATACTCTTGCTTATAATTGTAGATTTATCAAATTTTGTTTAGTCATTTTCCTATCCAATTCAAAAAATAAAAATAAAAAATCTTTTTTAAATAAAGAAGGTATGTTTGAATATGAAATTCAATAGCATAACACAATAAAAAAATAATGGAGAAAAATATAGCAATATGGTTCTCATTAGAAAGAAAAAAATTAGTATAATCTTATGGAGATTTCAAATCTTTGATTTATTAAAGGTATTAATAGAAATCCGCTGGATTTTTCTCATTAAAAGAGAGAGATAGAGAAATAAATGCGCTATCATGTCACCTTTATTTGGAAGAAAAATGGTATTTTTGTTCTAAAAATTAGCCTATTCTATGGGGGCCCGTTCGCAAAGCATGGAATAGAAAAATAGTAGAATATAGAATAACCAACTATTCTGTTTTATTTCAATAGTGTTCGGTTATATACATGGATTAAAGATTTGGTTTAAATAATATAATAATGACTTATTACCATATATAATAGAAAATGAGAAAATTTTACTGTACCCTTATTCGATTGTAATAGCTCATTTCTTCCATTCTTCCACTCTTATTCCACTTTGCCGGACACCACCTATAGGTGGTCACTTATTGTTGCTTTGTATTAATTAAAGCGACCCTCATATTTTCTTGGTAAATAGATCTTACCTCCATTTTATTAAGTTGTGTATGTTGGGGAACAAGTCTTTTAGGACCCATTTAGGTATTAAAAACTCTTGTATTAGGTATGTTGAAAATGTTGTCAGGCCGATTGTATAATTTGCCTCCAAATGAGAGCATCTTTACGTTCTATCCAGCCAATTTTTTATGTATGTTATTTATTAAGGGTTGAAAAGCATAGTCTAGTGGGTCTCTTGAATGATAACGGGAACCCTAGGTATTTCGGTGGAAGGTTATTTTTCGATCATTCTAAGATTCGTTCAATCATCCCGTATAGGCTAGACGGTATTGCCGTCGGAATAAATCCGCTTTTAGATTTATTTAGCTGTAGCCTTGAAAATTTTCCAAAATAATCCGAGGTGAATTAGAGTAATTCTAGATTATTTGGATGTGCTCTCTTTTCCCTCACTGAATCACGGTTGACCAGTGATATTGTATCTCATTTTTATACTCAAATTATTTACATTTACTCATAAAAATCCACAAATTTACTCCAATTTAATACATGCACCCTTAAGATTGAGTCCTCTGACACCATCAACAATATCAAGGCCAAGATCCAAGACAAGGAAGGAATTCCGCTTGACCAACAGAGGACGATCTTCGCGGGAAAGCAGCTAAAGGACAGTCGCACCCTCATGGACTATAACATCCAAAAGAAATTCACCCTCCACTTGGCCTTCCGGCTCCGCGACGGGGCCACGAAACGCAAGAAGAAGACCTACACCAAGCACAAGTACAAGAGGGTCAGGCTTTCCGTGCTCTAGATTTTATAAGGTGGATGATGGGACTGGGAAAGTGACCAAGTTGAGGAAGGAGTGCCCAAACGGAGAATGTGGGGCTGGGACTTTTATGGCCAATCATTTTGACCGACATTACTCCGGAAAATGCGGACTGACTTATGTTTATCAGAAGCAGCATGCTTACGTAAATGAACAGCTGCAAGACTTCTTCTTTTACAAAAGAGGGTTGAGGTAAGGAGACCCTCTATCACCACTTCTATTCAATCTCGTGGCTGAATCACTTCAATGTTAATCAATCACATAAATTCAATAGCACCCACCCACACAAGTTGGCCATACAAGCCATTCAGTACACGGATTATAAGCTCGGAAGCCAACAGTGTAAACTTGCATTTAATAAATCATGAACTCAAATGTTTCGCAAATATTTCAGGACTTCATATCAACAACGACAAATATTCTTTCACGCCGATTCAACTCCCGTCCATCCTGGACATATCAATTGAGCATATCATGCAGTGCTCCAAGCAAACATTCCCAGTAAAATACTTGGGTCTACCGTTATCGATTAACAAGCCAAAAAAGGGATTCTTCTAGCATATGATAGAAAAAATAAGAGCTAGAATTGACAACTGATCAACAAAGTTTCTATCAATAGGCGGAAAACTCACGTTGATTAATGCGGTTCTCTCAGCTATCTCACTATACTTCATGCAGGCATTTCTATTACCCAAATGGGTAATAATGATAATCGATAAACTGTGAAGAAACTTCATTTGGGGAGGAGAAACATAATACAAAAAAGTAAACATTTTGCAATTGGGACCTATTATGCACCACGAGAGAAAACAAATATCTAGGTTTAAAAGACCTAGAACTGCAAAACGAAGCCTTATTAATGAAATGGATCTGACAACTAAAGGCAAAAGAGCAGAGTATTTAGCACATGGCGATTTGCAAGTGCTATGGAAGTATTAACAACATGTGGCAATCTTTAGCAAGTAGTTTCCTAAAGGAACTAACATCCTTGATTCTAAAGTTTGAAAATCGCTCAAAAATAAAATAGGAATCGGAGAAAGTACAAGTTTCTGGAAAGACAACCGGCACACAGATAAAAACTTTGGACAATTATACCCAGGCTTATATCGGAGAGTGAGAGATAAAAACATCACTATCCAAAGAGTGCTAGCTAATTTGCAAGCCATCTAATGGGACCAAGTTTTAAGCACGCACCAAACAAACGAGCTAAGAAATTTCATAATCAAACTAGATGGATTTCAGTTGATCCAAGACCCAGATGAGATTGTTTGGTTAACAAACAAGGAGGAAAACTTCATTGTTTGATCAGCTTATTCTTTCTTTGCAAATAGAGAAGTCAAGATGGATCAAGAAAAGCAATCTAGAAACCAAACACACTGCCTAGGGTAAAATTCTTTACATGGCAGATGCGCAAGGAAAAAATGCCAACACGCGATAGATTAAAAAGTAAGAGGGCAGCTTCACACGGATACATGCGTTCGTTGTGATGCAAACGGGCAAGAAACTCATAGGCACATGTTTGCCTCTTGTACGTTCGCAAAGAAGCTCTAGCACAACACTTGTCATCATTTCAATCGAGCAAAACTCTGAAGTTTTGATTGTCCTATCAAAATTATACATTGGATGTCCAAATCTTAGATAAAAACAAGAAATAAACTGTTGGGAACTCTGAAAAGAAAGGAATAGTCATATCTTCAGTAACATAAACAACTATTCGAACGTACAAAAAGAGGTTGCCGACGCGTCCGGAGAATGGAGAAAAACAGCACGCATCAACAACGATAGGAGATAAGGAAGCCGGCAGATAGGATCTTAAGTAGCTTAGCTGTTTTAATTTTTTGTAGTCAAATTTCCCCTTTGGGAAGGAGCATGTAAATAAACGTTGTAGATATTATTATTTATTAATGAAAGCCTAAGTAGCCAAATTGGCTACACCTTAAAAAAGAAGGATAATGCTATTTCTAGAGCTAAGTTTTCTTCGTCTAGAGCGAATTTAATATTTTCATCAATATTTTCAAAGTACCGTTCCTAAATTATTCTAGGTAATTATTGCAGAACATTGAAGGCACGTTTGTCATCATTTTTGTTTTTCTGATTTTTATTTTTTAGAAACAAAAAATAATTTTATGTTTTTTTTTTTTTTGTTGTTTCGAAAAACTATTTTTTATTATTACTTCTCAATGTAATATTTAACAAGACAAATGAACACATAAAACAAAATATTCTAAGAAGTTACAATTATTGGATAAACAGAATACTAGTACATTGTTATGTATGACTCTAAATCTCTCAATAATCTATTTCCTATTTGGTAATATTATTTAGGAAATGATTAGGGTATGGAAATAAATATTTGTGGAATATTTAGACAATGCAAGGAGGTGAATTGTTTCCATCATTGCATTGTAATTTAGATAATTGTATCTTTAATTTAGGCAATATATTTTGGTAATTAGTATGGCTCTTTCATATATAAAGAGACATATAATGTAATAGTATCCCAATTCTTACAATGTAGTCTCTCAATTGAATATACTATACATCAATATTCTCCTCATTACCCTAACAAATTGGTACTAGAGCTATGTTACGATAATCTTTGTGCTTCCGTAAGTCAAGTATACCGTCTTGTTCTATCATGAATTCAAGTACGGTTATGTCGACCAAATCTGATACTAAGAAATACGATAGCCTGACGAATTTTGCACTATGGCAATTGCAGATGAAGGCTATATTATCGAGTCAAGATGTGAAGATCGTCATTTTTGGGCGTCCGAAGGTGATGAAGGGCAATGTTGGGGAGATGATGGATGATAGAGACATTTCGACAATTCAGTTTTATTTAAGCAACTCGACTCTTGAAGAAATTCTCACGGGGACTACATCAGATGGCACATGGAAGAAGTTCGAAGAAATCTACATGCAAAAATCGGTTACAAACCGGTTATGTTTGAAGCGGCGATTCGACTCTTTGAATATGGCAGACGGTATGTATGTTAAGATCCATGTTTTGGTGTATATCTGTTTCTTTAATGGTATGGAGAGAATCAATATTAAGATGGACAAAGAGGACATAGTTGTGATGTTGTTGTACACGCTGCCAAAGTCATATAATGGGTTTAAGGAGATCATGCTTCATTTCAGGGAGTTATTTACCGTTGAGGATGTCTATAGTAACTTATTAGTCAAGTCAGATATCGACTATGACTTGTCCATGGCCGAAAGTAGTCATCAAGAGATTGAGTTGTTTGTGGAGAGAGGAAGACGTAAGGAGAGAAATGCAACATTAGAGAAGACTCATTCGCAATTCAAGTACAAGAACCTGATGAGCAACTATTTCAAGAAGACGGGACACATTAAGGCCAACTGTTACAAGCTCAAAAAGAAGCAGGAGGCGGATAACGGTGTTCTATCGGAAGAATCTTAGGAGGCTAAATCCGGTAAGATTGGGGTACTTTTTGTGGCGAATGAGAAGAAGAGATTTGAGAAGAATTGGGTGGGTACGAGTAATTCAAATCAGATGATCCCGAATTAAGAGTGGTTCACCACATATGAGGCGTCTAGTGGAGATGTTCTTCTGGGAGACGATCATCTATGTTGCGTTGCCGGTGTTGGCACGCTTGAGATCAAGATGCAGGACGGGATTGTCCATTTGATCAAGATGCAGGGCCAGGTTGTCCATTTGATCTCATTAGGCATTCTCGGAGATATCGATTGCAAGTTTCGATGTGAATGTGGAGTCCTCAAGTTATCTAGATGGGCTCTTATATTGATGAAGGGTAGAATGATCGGTGTATTATATATTCTGGAAGTACAGAGTACCGAAAAGTTATTTCGGAAAGTTGGCGCGGTTTTAGGCTCGTTCGTCGTCGCCTTCTCTACCTCAGTTAGAAGGTCGGAGTTTATGATTGGATGCGGGGTGACAATTTTGAGTACGAGGGATCTACTGTGTGACCAGAATATCGGTGTGTTATATTCTAGAAGTCCAGAGTACCGGAAAGTTATTTCGGGAAGTTGGCACAATTTTAAGCTCGTTCGTCGTCGCCTTCTTTGCCTCAGTTAGAAGGCCAGACTTTATGATTGGATGCGAGATGACAATTTTGAGTATGAGAGATCTACTGTGTGGCCAGAATATCGGTGTGTTATATTCTGGAAGTCCAGAGTACCAAAAAGTTGTTTCGGGAAGTTGGCGCAGTTTTAGACTCGTTCTTCGTCGCCTTGTCTGCTTCAGTTAGAAGGTCAGGGTTTACGATTGGATGCGGGGTGACAGTTTTGAGCACGAGGGATATACTGTGTGGTCAGAATACCAGAAAGTATGAGTTTTGTGAAGATTCCGTTTGTGGCAACGGAGGAGACTCAGCTTTAGTACAGCCGTTCATCGCACGAAGAAAATTTTGGATGATATCTATTTGGATTTGTGGGGACAAATTTGTGATCCTTTTATAAGGATTGTTCAACATTGCATGGTTATTCGCTCTCGACAACATAATGGCATGGCTGATCGGAAACTACTTGAGAAGGCATGGTGCATGTTTTTGGGTGGGCTCAAGCACGAAATTCTGGATAGAAGCCACTAATACTACTTGGTGGTTGGTTAACCGTTCTATGAATACAGCAATTTGGTGCAAGACACCAACAAATGTTTGGTCGATAAACAGATGAATTACTCGACATTGCAGGTATTTGGATATCATGTTTATGCACAAGTCGTTAAATGGATACTTGAGTATGAGGAAAAGAAATGTATTCTTCTTGGATATGCTTCAGGTGTGAAGGCACATCGTTTGTGGCTCCGGTTGCGGAACTACTTGTTTTGAGAGATGCGACTTTTGAGTCGGTTATGTTACGGACAAGCGAACAAGTGTTTGATCTGGCTATTAAGAAGATTTTGACGGTCAGGAAGGAGATGGAGTTTGCTAATCCCGATCAACAAGGTGAAGTTACTCGACGTAACTTGGAGCATTATGATTATGATGATGATGCATCAGTTAAGGAAAGTCGAGAAGGTACTTTGGTAAGGGATCGGGTTAGATCTCTTATGAGGCATGGATACTTCGATTTTGTGTGTTGTTTGGCAATAGTCAATGAATCCGTGTTCGGCGAGTTCTCGATTTGCAAGGAGGCAGTAGCCTCATGTGGAGCGGCAAAGTAGATTGCTGCATTAAGGTGGAGCTCGTTTTGGATATATTGTTATTGCGACTGTGCATCAAGGGTGAGATTTTGAGTCAAGGTGGAGATTATTATGTATGACTCTAAATCTCTTAATAATCTATTTCCTATTTGGTAATATTATTTAGGGAATGATTAGGCTATGGAAATAAATATTTATGAAATATTTAGACAATGGAAGGAGGTGGATTGTTTCCATCCTTGCATTGTATTTTAGGTAATTGTATCTTTAATTTAGGTAATGTATTTTGATAATTAGTGTGGCTCTCTCATATATAAAGAGACATATAACTATTGTAATAGTATCCTAATTCTTACAATGTAGTATCTCAATTGAATAAACGATTTCTCTCTTCTTCTCTAATTATTCCTCTCATGAGTTCTCTTACTATATATCAATATTTTCCTCATTATCCTAACATACATTGTACCATGTTGTCATGTAACATATTTGTTCCATAAAGAACGTACTAACTGATCTAGAAATTCATTCAAATAACTAAATCATTTTCATTTTCAATCATGACCAATAATAAAGAAAAAAAATACATTTATGTTCGAATTATATACCTTTTAACACATGAGAATATACTTTATATAACATGTATTTATCATCTTATAATATACGTTATTATTAGTAAATTAATAAAATATTGTATATAGTAGAACTATTGTATCTTACGTTTTTTGAAATAATTAGTTATAACCCTGTCGTATTGGATATGATATTATATATGTTCAACATAAGAATAAGATACTTTTCTGTAAAAAACACAAGAATAAGTTACTATTATGACATTATCAAGCTTGAAATCTGATAAAAGTAGTATCTGCATCAATTTCTATCTATTTTACGAAGCCAAAAAGAAAAATATATTAACCGTGTATGTATCCTAGCAAGTAAAGTATTAGATCATGTATACTCATACAATATCATTAAGTTGCAATGAGAAGCGTCAGTAGGGGTGTCAATGAATATCGATAATCCGATAACCCGACCCGAATCTAAATGAATGGATCCACATGTGGATCGAAAAAATGTCCGATAATAAAATGGATTCGCATTTGGATTTTTGAAAAGATCCGCCAATTTAATTGATTTGTATTTGGATCTTGGAAGATCTGAATCCGAAACCCGATATGAATCCGACAATTAATATATAGTATACATGTATATATAACAACAAAATAATATATGCGAAAAAATGGGTAAAAAATCTTATATTTGTATGAGATATATGTAAGAAATTAATTAGGATAAATATTTGGTAAGAAAAAATGGGCAAGAAATCACGTATTTTATGAGATTTACTCGTTTATAGTTTTCTTTTAAGCTTGATGGCATGATTCAAAATCCGATCCGAAACCCGTTTCATTAATGAGTTTGAATTCGCATATGGATCTTTATTTTCTTAATGGATTTGGATTCGCATTTGGATCTTTTAAATTTAAATTGGATCCGCATATGGATACTATCTGGATCCGACCCGAAACCGATCCATTGACACGAAGTGATTGATGCATATCAAGGAAAAATAGATTTTACAGGGTTTGAATCGATGGATGCTGACAGCCTCAAGTCATAGCATATGTTAAACAATCAGTATGTCTAGAGTCTAGATTGATCTTGCTTGATTAAGCTTTCTTAGAGATCCACTTGAGGATATTTGTCTTCTTTTTATATCCGTTGAAAAATTCAGATTTATTTCGGCGAATTTGGAAGTTTTCGCAACTTAACACCAGGACATTTTGAAAGAAATTTGGTAATTATCAGTATGGATATTAAGCTTATCTTCAATTCATTGTTCTCTCCTCTGTAAAAGAAAAAGAGGAAATTCATCCCTTGTTGTGCTGGCTAAGTTTAGCGTCATAATGTTAGTATTTTGTGGACTGATTTTACAAGCTTTCTTAGAGTCCTTTTGTTATAGTTGCGAGTTTTGAAGCTAGATTTTTTTTTTGTATTTGTTGTTTTTTTAATTGAGTGTTTTTTTTCTTCGCATATTGTCTTTTTGAAGAAAATGCAACTCTCATATTGCAGTGAATTGAAAATTTTGAGTAACAAAAAATTGATTTTGATGGTAATTTTCCATATTGAGGCACATTTTTATAAAGTTAAGGATAAAACAATTTCGTTGTTTTGTATTTGAGCGGGTGTACATGGGTCGGATTGAGCGGATTAGACCTAACAAAGACAAGGAACTATTTTATTGGGTTGAGTGAGCGGTTTAGGAAATTGTATTTCATAGAGTAAATAGAGAGGAAACAAAAAATGAAAATTAGGAAACGTATATTTCTTGTTTTCAAAATTTCATTTTTTTCTTGGCATTTAGACCAAAAAAATGGAAACAAGCTCGGTTTGTCAAACACGTACTTGGAGACTTGGGATCTCAGCAGGAAATGCAAACCTCGATGGGTCCCCCCGAAAAGTACCAAGTCATTGCGTCCACCTTATAGAGAGAAAATATTCAGTCGTATTATTCAGGTTTCTAGATAAAAAGTGAGAGTAAGATTCTTTACATGATTATTTTAACTGAAAAAAAATGGAAAATAACAAATAAAATCGATGCCAAACGCACCCTGATTTATTTGTTTTCTAATTAATTAAAAAAAAAGGCAAATAGCTATTAATACAAATAAAACAAATATGGTATCTTTTGCTATGTTTTATCATTGATTAGTCTAATTTTTGTGTCATTCTTTTTTCTTCTGAAATAATCCGGGCCATTAGAGATTAACGAATATTGATGTTATCGTTGATTAGCCAAAGTTCAATATTGATGTATGAATGTTGTGAATTGAAATTATTTAACATCTTTTTATGTGTTATTACTATGAACTTATTATATTAGATTCATGAATTATAAAATATACTGAAATGAAATTTTTTATGTCTGACTAACTATTTGAAGTCATATTTAGTTCAAATACACATATATGTTTTTTTAATAGTACATACATATTATTAGAAGATGGCAATTCAATAAAATTTCCAACATGCAATATGCATGTTCGAACAATTATAAAATACTGTTTGGATAGATGAAATATTTGGTTTTATTTGCATTATTGATAGTTACTATATTTATTGAAATTAATTAAGGAAGCAATGATACAAAAATCAATCAATAATTGTGTGTAATTATTATCTAGCCTAACAAAAGGAAAGGTATTTCAGGAATTTTGATAAAAAAAATTAAGAGTTTGTCTATGGTACTCCACAAGAAAATCTTAGGAAGCTTTTGAGCATGACTGCATCGGCATTCAATAGGAATGGATTTTATTCTCATATTTGATTTGTTACTAGATAATAAAAGTAAGAGAATCCTTGATTCCCTAGATAATATTTGATGAGAATAAAATTAGGGAGATGTTATTCAAAGAGCTAAGTTAGCTTAACCAAGAGTAAATTCAAATTTTGTTTGACAAATACCAAAATTGCCTTTATTAATAATGATTCTTAAATTGTTGTTTTTAATCTACTGATGTTATTATTCTCCTAAAATTTAGCAAATAAATCATGTAATTATCGAAAGAGATTAAATAGATTTATTATCTCTTTTCCGTCATATTATGCAATAATGGATGGGTCATGAAATATTTTCATATTATTTGTCATATTATGTTGTCCGTTTATGTTAGTTCAATTTTCTGTGTTATTTTTGCTACCTATTAATAAATGACTCAACGAATATGTTATTTTATTTTATATATTTGACCGCAAATTTATAAATATGTGTTGTTATGTGCTAGCAGTATCTTTCTCTATATTTAGATGAAGTGTTATTTGAATTTTTTTTATATATGAGTATTAGTAATATAACATTAAAATTCATTGCACGAATAAGAAATTCTTTTATACTAATAAAATAAAAGCCATGAAAGATTAAAAAAAATTCAAATCTGTTGACATCACGATGTTTCTATTTTTCCAAGATTTAATTAGTCATTACTAGGAAGGAATAATATTGAACCACGATGTTTCTATTTTTGTAAGATTTAATAAGTCATTACTAGGAATAATGTTATTAAACCCGGACCGGGCATTGATCCGGATGAATCCCGGATCACCGGTTCACTGGTCGGACCGGCGGATCAACCGGTTAACCCGCTGATATTGAACTTTTTATTTTTCTTAATACTCTGTATATTTATAAAACTTCTTTGCATGTATCATTTGAACGTTTAAACACAATACCAAGTATCAACCAACAAATATGAAACCAGGATCCTCTATTAAGTTAAGAAATTATATGAACATCGTAAATTTCATTACTTAACTAACTCACAATAATTAATTATAAACATTAAAATTGCAAAAATAAAAAAAAGATTAATTTGATAGATATGTACTGCAAGTTTGCACAGAACTCATAAACTCATAAAGTGCTCTTTTCAATTTCCTTTTTTCAGTAATTTCAATGATAATAAGAAAATATGTAACTTCCTAACTTAATTATAATTTATGCCAAGTTCAATAATTTTTCCAGTTTAAATAATATAAGAATACTTATCCTACTAATTTTTTTCCGTGCGAAATTCATCCCTTGGAGATAAACAGATCCTAGTTTTGGAGCCTACATGATTGAATAAATATTCCCAACAAAAACAGAAAAAAAACGTACTTTAAAGGTCCAACCATGAACCCATCTCTCAAAAAAATTACAACAATTTATCATTGAATCAAAATAAAATCTACCAATTTCGTATCTTTAAGATAAATCAGCCAAAATCTTTCATAAAATTAGAAAAAAGAATCAATTTTTAACCCAAATGTTTTCCTCCAAAACTAATGAAATTGAATGTCTCAGTGAAGAGTGCAGTGTGCAGATGGTCTACTTTTCTCACTTGAGATGCCAATTACTTCAATAAATTCAATGAAAAACCCAAGAATTTCAAAAGGAAAAGAATACAAGATTGAGTTTTTCCAACATACGAAATTATCAACTTTAAATTCTACTAAGTCAAGCTATTTCAATCTCGCCCAAAATCACTAGTGTACCCTGGAATAGCTTAGCACTTGATTAACTCGGCAAATCAACTCCATTAGACAACCAAGAAAGAGAAGAAAAAAAATTATGAGAGAGAGAGAGAGAGAGAGAGAGAGAGGAACGAAGAGAACCAGCGGCCAACGCATTTAACAAAATAACGGATTTAGTGCCCAGTTCGTTTTGCGATTTTTTGTAAAACCAGACGGGTCTGTCAAAATAAACCTGATTAATTGCATATCCGATCTTATAAACTGACCGAATCGGGAAAGGGTCCGGGTCCGATTTATTCCGGTTCGACCGTCCGGTCCAGTCCGGGTTTAATAACAATGACTAGGAATATTTAGGGATGTCAATGGATCGAGTTCGGGTCGGATTCAGGCAATATCCATATGCGAATCCAATTGAGATTATGAAGATCCAAATGCAGTTCCAAAACCATTAGAAAAGCTAAGATCCATATGCGAATCCAAATCCATTAATTTAGCGGGTTTCGGATCGTATTTTGGATCCTAATATCAAGTTTTTTTAAAAATATTACATGAAAAATAATCATTTATAACATAAATAATATAGTTGACACAAAATTTATTTAATACACCATAAAATCATATATAAATTATAATACAATATAAATCATATTATTTGTCATATCTTTCTTTATTCTCCATAATTGATGAAAACTTGGTTGAAAAATATATTTCATGCTCGTTGTTAAAAAATATTGATTAGAAATTCTTTTCAAACTATCGTGTGTTATTTATCATGGCGATTTGTTACCAATTATTCACATTTTCTTTATTTTTATTAACATATATGTATACTTACCTTTTGTAAATTTGATTTACAAAGAAAGCAACAATAAATAATCTAGAAAGATATTTACCATATATATAAACATAATTATATATTTATTTTATCGGATTCATATTGGGTTTCGGATTCGGATCTTCTTAGATCCAAATCCAAGTCCAATAAACGAATGGATCTTTTTCAAAAATCCAAATGCGAATCCATTTTGTTATCAGATATATTTTTACGATCAATATGCGCATCCATTCATGCGGATTCGGATCGGGTTATCGGATTTTGGAGATCCATTGACACCCCTAGGAATATTGAATCACGATGTTTCTATTTTTGCAAGATTTAATTAGTCATTACTAGAAAGGAATAATAAATGAATAAAAGTATTAATTTAAGAATTATCATTAAATAAGGGCAATTTTGGTATTTGTCAATAAAAATTGAATTTGCTCTTGGTTAAGCCAACTTAGCTCTTTGAATAGCATATCCCTAAAATTACCATCAAAATTGATGGCTTTCCTCATTCCCATGAGGAGTGAATGCAAAATTAAGGAATTTTTTTATAAAGAATATTTCTCCCTCATTAATTTGTCAATCTAAATAGATTTTACAAATTTGGAATCTCTATAAATCAAAAAAATTTACATTCCTTGTAATATATGCACCAACCAAACATGATAATAGTACATATCTTGGTATTACATTCCTTGGAATCTATGTATTCCAAGTCATCCTTCAATACTCGAACCAAACGACACCTTAGTTTTGATGAACGGTCCAGATGAGCCTGAAAGTGGAGCACTGTAAATGTTTTTTCTATATAAAATAAATGATAAAAGAGTAAAATCATATTTTCATGTCTAATTATTTTCTCTTTTTTTTTTCTAGTGTCTTCTCCATATTATCAATCTTACTTTCTGTCTGTGTGTTTTCTTTTTGAGGGATTTTGTCTGTGTGTTAATCTTGTTGTCTTGTTATTGCTGATGAAGCATGTATTTTGAAAGTTCAAAATTTAAATAATAATTTGCAAGTTACATATTCATAATCTTGGTGGCTAAGATATTAATATTATACATACTATATCATCCAAGTGCTTTTAATAAGGTGTATACTTAGCCATCTTAATCAATTTGTTATTGATTGTCAAAATTAATTAGCTTTTCTATTTTTTAATGATACATAATTTCCTGACAGATTTTTCAGTTAGCTTCCATATTTGATAGCCTTTATTTCCTGGAAATGGGAAGTCAAATTTAGCAAGCAAAATCAAAATAGAAATATTATCAAATGGAGTTCTCCATTGATTGAAAAAATGGAGGACAAAATAAAATGGAAATAAATTTGAGATTGAATATATATAATTAATACCACATATATCGAATTTTTTTTCTTAATATAATGATTTTGATTAAATCTATCATTAAATTAAAAATAGAAGTATAGTACTGTAGATGAGAATCTCGCTCCAGACGAAGAGAAGTTTGCTCTAGAAATAACGGTACCCAAAAAAGAAATTGGATGCTTGTTGAGACGTGTGTTTGGTTGCGTTTGATATTATTTTTTTTCGTGTCTCTTTGGTTATGGCCCATGAGAACTTGAGGTTTTAGTTAGTGTTGCCGTGTTTTTTGTTAGAAAAAAAAAAGATAAAACATATAACAGGTTCCACCATTTAATACATGATGCACCAAAACATCAATTTAATAAGAAATAAAAGATAGACTCATTTAATGATACACCAGGCCTAAATAACCTTACTTCCACTTCCATCCGGATCCGAAATTAAAATCGCCATTTGATGCAAAAGGTGAAGGTCCCTGCAATTTATAATATCCCAGCTATGTCCAGTTCTTTAGAGAAAGAGTTAGAAATGAGAAAAGTTGATGATTGTTCGGATGATGGAAATGTGTTGAAGAATCAGGATGAGGAGAAATGACAGAAGCCGATGATTATTTCTCTTCCGATGATGATGATCCGTATTATGACGACCCTGATCGCCCGAGGAATCCATATATCAAAATATGGAGACATCAACAGGAGGAACTTTGTAACAAAGAAATCAAGATCTTTCTTGTATGTGTATCCATCTCTTTCTCTTGTTTATTTTTTTCTTTCTTTTTTCTTTCTTATACTTTCAGGTCTGCTGCAATTTCATGTTTTTCTTTTTCTGAGTCTTTATTTAATGAAGACTGAAATTTCGTGACCAATTTAATATGTCCAAAATCACTGGAACATAGAGGACAAATTTGATGAAACTTATGTCGATTTTCTCAACCTTTTGATTCGTAGGAACTGAAAGGGAAGGCGGAACTGGCAAAAATAATCAATTTTTTGATGATTTTATGAAGCAGACACCAGAATTCTGGCAGGAATTTCGAGACAAGAACTGGTTCTTCAATTATTACCTAATTGGTGATTTTAATGACTACAGGCTTCTTTGCGTGAGGCAAGAGGTATGAATAAATAAATAATTCAAATGCATATTAATGCATGGTATATATATTCCTTAGATAAATATTGTTTGATTAATTAATGATGATGTTTTTGTTTCATTTTTATGTGAAGAAACCTATAAGCTTCGGTAGATTTCATATGATTGGGAGTCCGATTGAGAGTGATTTGGCATATGACAAGTTCCTTGTCATGCTTTATGATGTAATGAAGGTAATGAATCAATAAATCAATTAATTAAGTGTTCTTTTCCCTATCAGTTAAATTGAAGATAATATATAGAAGATGAATTAAAGAGCTAATTGTGTCATATGATCTGGTATCAGTATGACGATAGTGATGTGGAAGGATTGGCGAAGGCAAAAAAACTTCAAGATGAAAAAATGCCGGTTATAGATGAAAAAGTTCTTGAAACTTGTGTTGCGGTAAGTTTCTTCCACTTGTTGGTATAAAATATATTAATATTTACAAATCATGACAGCAAATACGGAGAGGGACCAAATGTTTTACAAATACATAGATAGTGAACATATATGATAGTCAAGTATATTAAATATCCAATATTAATTATATAGTTGTCTGTCAAATTGCTCACAAATGTGGTCTAGTTTGTTACCGGTGGAGTCTTCTTTCTCTCCTCTTCATGAATCTAAAATTTGAATAATGCCACTTTTCAAAACAAAACAAAAAATACACCAGGAAATTAACACAATAGTGAAATCAAAATTAAACAAATTTGGTGCAGTTCCTTACAGATTTAAATTGAGACTTGAGATATTTGAGGAAACTGTCAAACTGAAAAAGAGGTAAGAATCAGTACGTGAGGTTGCTATATATAGACCATTAAACAATTAAGCAAGTACATAGTTAATAAAGCACTTACAAGCATTCTAGTAGGCCCGACTTGACGAATATCATCAAGATCAACTTGAATGTTTTTCATCAACAGAGTAAAAGAGCTCCTCTTCTCAATTGCGATACGACTCAACACCTTCAAAAATACTTCCTGCAATCAGAATCAGCAGTTAAAACAGACTAGCACGCCAATTCAAAGGGAATAATACACTGTTGTGACGATAGAAAAAATTCACAAAGATAACCTTCTCCAAACGATCCTTCATCATTTTTTTTCTTTTTCTTAAAGGAACCTTATGCAAAGCAACTTCAAATTCAATAAAGAGCTCGGTAAGTAGTACGACTCTTTCTTCATATATCTGTCTCCCCCGACACAATGTCTTACTTTCCTTTAAGTATGAAATTGGGATACATTCCTTGGTGTATTTTTATTTAAACAAGTGCCATGTATTATTCAAATTTTAGCTTTCCAACGAAGAGAGGAAGAAGAATCTCCAACTTCCGGCCCTTCAGTATTCCAAGGAGGTAAAGTTGCCCAAATGTGTTTTCATTTGAGTCTCTTTATTTCCAATTGTCTCTATTTTTTCTTATGCTGTTTTTCTGTTGTTTGATTGAATGTGGTTTTCTCTTTCAGCATATGCGTTGCCCGTGGCCGAGCTTATATGCTACTTATGTCATGGAGAAGCTCAAAATGGCTGCCACTCTTGGTTTAATCAAAAAGGTTAATTATTAGTACTTTTTTTTATTATTTCAATTCTTTTATTTCTCAATATAGCATTCTTCTTTTGATGCTCTGTTTTTGTTCTTGACAGGAGGTGCAAGTTATGTCTGAAAGAGAGCAAATGCTGTCCAATCGTTTTTCTTTCTTAAATTAGGTTTTTTTTTCTGTTTTTGAGGAAATAAAATTAGGTTTTTCTTTCTTAATTTGGTTGGTATCAATCATCTTATACTAGTACTAGCCTTTAACTTTAGGGATATGTTCTCTGCTGAGTAAGCTGTGCTACAGAAAGTGAGCTTAGCTCAGTTGGAATTTCTTACCGCTGCTTAATTGGGCGGTCGCGAGTTCGAATCTCGCTGTATGCATTGTTTTTGTTAGATTTTTCCTTCCTATTGAGGAATAGTTAATATATTTGAAAGACCCACCACAACAACTGAGCTTAGCACAGTAGGCGTTGTTTGTTGTTGTTCGCTTGATCGCTTCGAAGGTCCTGAGTTCGAATCTCTCATAATAAGCTTTGTTTTTGTTTAATTTTCAACAAAACGTATACCTCTTTCACGGGCCCAAACAGCATGAAACAAAAAAAATTATTGGCACAATGAAAAAACGTTTTCATCCATCCCACCTTTGCATGTCTCTTTCGTGGAGATGTAAAAAAATAATGTGAGATCTTCAATGAAATAAAGTTTGCAACAATAAATAAAATGAGTCATATAAATAGAAATTTTATATTTATTAGAATTATTTAGTCATATTTGTGCAGTCATATATTTTGGTAAAGTTTTCATAACTTTTAATTACCATCCAATAAAATTAAAGATTCCTATACATCTTCTCTATTATAAAAAAAATACCATCCAATAAAAAACCATCTTATTCTCAAAAATAATAATAATAAATAAATAAATAAATAACCATCTTTTTGTACATAATATTTACAGTTTTAACCTTTTCAATTTCCTACAAACGGTGATTCGTGCCAATTGAAAATTATCTTTTTCAGTAAATAATTGAAAAAATATTAAAAGATAATAATTAGATCTCATTTTGTAGGGGCTTCACACAATATCTTAGATGAAGAATTTCATTTGCAACCTACCCAAATTTTTGAAAATATAATTTATACCCCTATAAAATGAAAAAGTACCTCTTCAAAGAAAAATAAAATAATACTATTGAATAATAATAAAATAATTCTTATGCTTAAGAGCGGAGCAAAAATTTCATGTAGCAAATCAATAAATGCAAAGTATCATATTTTCAATTATTTTTATTCAAAAATCTGAATTTTTAATCAAATATTTTTAACTATACAATGCCGAAGGAGGCACCCTAGTTTACATTATGTTTGTTGTGAATCGTGTTGGACACCACACATTGTGAATATCCTTTTCGTATCTGTTATTTGCACTCTTATCTGATTAACTTTTGAATTTATTGGTATTGTGCTAGCATACTGTTATGAAGGTATCATATTTCTTGCATTTATTTGTACGAAAGTTAAACATACTAAATGATAGCGCATCTGAAATCTAGAATATCACTTGCAAGAATTAATTTTCTTTGCAATAGATGAAGACAGGTAAATAAAGAGGACACAATGAACAAATAATTTCTTATTCTTCTACTTAGGTGATTGGCTCACCTACTAAGTTTTCGTACTAATAAAATAAAGCACCTGCTATGATTGCATACCATTAAAATGCAATAAAGCACCTGCTATGATTTCATACCATTAAAATGGCCTTAACAGGTAATTTATCGCACTTGAGATCTACTTCAGTTGTTTTTCACATTAATTTGATTTTTTCCATTGTTTTTTTATTTTTTCTCCTCGATTATGTTCTATTGGCCGGATTCGCTAATTTCGGCAATCCGGTACGCGTAAGACTCGTGTTCCGATACGGTATGACCGGAAACGGGATACAGAGCTGGGATGATCGTGTTTCCGGTAATTATGGTTTTGACGAACAAGCTGACATGTGGGCCAGATGGAGGTTTGACTTTATATTTCTGTGATTTATTTTGAAAAGTGGATTGTAATGAAATTTTGAGAGAGACACATCACAAAAGGCCAGCCCAAAATGTGTAAATACTATTTTGCAATATGAAATTCCCCTTCATGTATATTTTTCTAAGTTTTTTTATATAAAAATTTTATGACTTATTTTATATCGGATTGTGAAATTCCCCCTAGTGTATATTATATTGTTCGAGTTTTTTTATATACAATTTTGAGGACTATTTTTACAATGTTGATATATATAAAATACTTGTGTGTTATGTTAAAAAAATATATTTTTCTTAGTTTCAATATATATTAGTTTGAAGTATTGATGTATTTTTTTGAGCGGCGATTGGCGAAATTTATCGTTCTGGTGTCATCATTTTTTGTGGACTGTCAATGTGTAAGCATTTTGAACCAATATGCAAATGCAAGACATCATTATAATGCAAAAGGAAATATTATCAGCTACAATGAAATATTTATGTATACCATCTCTTCATATGTTGTAGCTAAAATAACACACATAATGTAACTATGACCAAACCAATAGCTTGCAAGTATATAAATTTTTCAATTTTCCATAGTTTAAATCTATACAAATAGATCAATAATTTCAACTAGGTAAAAAAGGCATAAATTTCACATCTAATTCAATATCCATTACTAATTAAGTTTGCACTGTACATTTTCTCCTATGACAAAAACCCAAAACTATTTTTGCATAATATATGTATACTCCACTCCACCCCTTTCTATGAATTATATAAATAACTTCACAAAAGAATGCAATCTCAAGAATTCACTATCCCCCCTTTTTACTTAAGAAATCAATTTACACGGGAATGTAGGATTCTGGAAAATATCGCTCTAATAGAAAATATTTCAACTTTGTTAACAACAGAAGAACCGCATAGCATGGAACTTGCATCAACGCGACGGCAAGATACCTGTATTAGAAAAATAAAATAAATTATATTATATTCGAAAAAACAAACGTATACGAATTAAAATAATATGTTCATGTGAATCATTAGCAGTTAACTAATGGAAATTATATATAAAGGAAAATTAAATAGGTACCATAATGGAGCTTTGGGGGATGATAAGTCAAGAAATGGATAAGGCCACCTGCACACAGTAATACAAAATATAACATTAAATTATATGATATATAAATATATCTTATCCGTATTTGTCCAACATATAATTTTCATGTATATTTATATATAAATATATATATATGAAAAATGAATATGTTTATAATAAGTAGTTTACCAAATTGAGATGCATGCATGTATGATCCATTGGAAAATGACGTAAGTGGATGTCCATAAGAAGAAATACGAGATTCTAAACCAAGGAAAACGCTACAAAAGAAATTTAAAAAATAATAAATAACATTTTGGTTAAAAAATAATAAATAGTTATATTTTTTATACTTGAAAGAAAAACGGTTGTTTACCAAGCTATTTAAAGCAGTATCGCCAAGGAGAAAGATTGCATTGACAGAATGCATTCCAACAAGCAGCTGAAATAAAATGAAATGAAAACATGCAACACTTAAATCATATTTTTTATAGTACAAATATTGATTTGTTATTGTTAAAGCATAAGATAGAAAATTTGATGGATCTTTAGCACTAAATTGCAAATTGAGCATTAATAAGTCATAAGTGTATTTATAAAGCTTAGCAATATATATCACTAGCTTTTTAATGGTAAATTATAGAATGGGGCTACATGATATTCTGGGTATGTTTGATATTTTAAGATATTGTAGGGGCATGCTTAAAATTTGACATTTATTTAAAAAAAACAAAAATTAGCCAAATATTACTTACAAAATTGAGGTCATAATCTCGGATGGTGAGAAAAGGAAAAATAATGAACCAAAACACACAATCTGTAATCATCACTGCTCCTGCATTTGTCTGACAATAATATAATTCACTGAGTTACTGTGACATATTTTTTCAAAAAATTTCATTTGTAAGTCATTGAAAAATTAAGTATACTTTTATAAAACTAAAAAATATCATGGATAGATTAAAACATGAGAATATAACCAATATGAATCCTTAATATCTTAAAAAATACCCAGAATGCCCCTCTTTGTCCCATTAGAGACAAAGAATAAGGAATAAAGGACATTTTAGGAATCATCCAACTCAAATGGAGAAATAATATTCCTAATGTTTTAGTGGGCCTACATGATATTTCCCATATTTAGGAAGTTTATCCATCACATTTCCTAAATTTCTCCTAATTATTTAAACCTTTTCCCCTCTTTTTGTGTGTTATGAAATATGAACTATTAAGCGAAATTAAGGTACCTGATAAATGATTTGGAAAAGATAACCCCAAAATCCAGCGATTGCTCTTTCATCATGCATGCCCACAATTTTGTTTGAATTTGAACTTGAAGTTCTCGTGTTTATTGAAGAAGATAAATATGTGCCTCTTTCTAGCTCTGTCCTTAGTAAATCTGTGTTGTTTCCATATTCTTTACTGAGGTATTGATGGCATCCATATATTGAAAGCAAGGATCCCAGCTGAAAAATAAAGGATTTCATTAGTTGTATTTCTAATAAATAATATATTATTATTTATAATAGTATTGTTATTGATTATTAAAATTGATAAAATATACTATTTTCCATTAGAACTTACCCCAAAGTAGGCGGTGACCAGAACAAATGTCCACCTGCACCAAAAAGATAATTGTAAGTAAAATAAATAAATCAGAAATTTAGATAAGTTAAGAGGTAAATAAGAAAAAAAATATTTACTAACCCTGAACTTACAATATTGTTATTGGTTATTGTTATTGTTATTGTTTTCACACTTTACACCCTGAACTTACAATATTTACTAAACCACCCAACTACAGAATTGTTAAACCAATATCACAATTTATTAAATTTCTGTTTTATTAACATTTTTGGTTCAGCTAAAAAGATTATAAGGTGCGATAATTTGATGATTGTTGAGAAATAATTGTCTTACAAAATTACAAAATGAGTATAAAATACAAAATGGGACAGTTCAAATATAGTGGTCCTAATTAGTCACATGCAAATGCTATTTATTCTCTCAATAAATAAACGAAAAATGATTTATACCAAATTTGGATTAAGAATAAAAACAAAGCCTACATCTATTTTGCTGATGACATGTTAATTGCGATATTTCAACCTCTATTAATAAATAACAAGACTACAATTTGTTTATCATTTAATCCAGACCTTCGAATCTCACATGGAAATGCTATTATTTTTAAAAACTAAAAAATAGAGAACACAAATGACCAATCTACACAGGTGTTTCAAAAACTAAAGGATATTGGATATTGATACAAATGGCCATCTTGCCCTTAATTTAATGAGCTTAAGGTTAATTATTCACTTCACATAAGTAACAATGTGATGCAAAATATGCTCATTTTTTATGCTTGGTTATTACATAAAAGTTTGTTCATTTTCAGTTAGTACATAAAAGTAGCTAATTTGAGAGAAAAATTATCATTAAAAAAAGTAACTAAAAACCTTGAAAAATATAAAAAGACTAAAGACATGCCCCCTGATTGATGTAAGTTAAGATATATGCATACTATGCATACCATTTGGCAATTATTATATATAAAAAAACAGAGGATTTGCAAAAGCAAACAAAATTGTAAAAAAATACATGAATTGACACAAGTTTGCTTTTATAATAGTAGAACAATGTAAACGAGATGAGAATTATTTTGTTTAAGTTCAAATTATTCGGATAATCTAAAAATATGGCACTCATTTTATGGTTTAATGCAAGCTCAAATGACTTCAATATAACATGAATTACTTTCATAAAAGTTATTTCTTTTCACAAAAGCAATATAAGCAGAATGAAAATATAATAGAAATGTATAAAATCATATAAGAAAAAATAAACATAAACATGAACCAACTTACTGAGTGTAATAGTAGAAAATACTCCCTCCATCAACAACAATAATCACAATAAGCAATCCAAGCAATATGAAAAACGAGATGAGTCGAAACCCTAAAAGCCAAGCTGGATGAATCTCCTTCAAGCAAGGTCGCCATGACTCATCATCGTACAAAATCCCTTTCCTCTCCTTGTTTCTCTCTATACCAGGCCCTTCATGGCGGTAAATCAGAGCTGCGGCAATGGCCATGCATGTGAGAATCCAGGTTGAACAGAACAGGACTCTCCAGTTCAGCCAGTAACTGGGGAGAGTTGTGCCATACGACATTGTTGGCTGCCAAGTCGTTCCTGTACCCATCAAGAACTACTCTTTTTAAATCCTTTTTTTCTATTTTTTTTTCCTTTGGAAGTCTAATTTGCTCAAGTGTAGACGAAATGCCTTCAAATGTGATTAGAGGAGGAAAGTATGAAGAAAGGAAAGAGAAAATAGAAATAGAAGGGTGGTTGCAGATATATGATTTTGATGTGTATAAAAGAATATTGGAACTAGATGAAGAAATTTATATGTTAGACGAGGACCCAAATTGGAAAATTGTAGAAAGAGACAAATCCAGACTTTCACAGAATGATTCTTTGACTAGTAGAAACTTGGGTGAAAAGAGCTAAAAATAAGGTGGTGGTTTTTGTTAGCAGCTCATTTTACATGAGAACCCAACACATAATACTTGTGAAAAAAAAATATAAACTAAAAGCACCATTAACGAAATGAGAGAGAGAGAAGGGTTAATGGTAATGGACATGGAAAGATGCTAAACTTTGGTGACAACCCCATTAAAGGCTGGTTAAAAATCATAAAAAAATGCATCAATTAAACAACAGATTAAAACAGAGGGATAGATAGAGGGGAAGAAGGAGAAGGGGAAAGTGAAGATGCTTACACGCAAAAAGAAAGAGAAGAATTAGATGCTTTGCTTGTGCCTCCTTTGGAGGGAAAACAATGTCTGATCCATGAGATGGGGTCACTTTTAAAGTCGGTTTTTTACTTTTTCTTATATGATTTGTAATTTTTTAAAGAGTTGATTTGATATTCTCTCACATGGAATGTGTTAAAATTTCAAACTTAAAAAAGGAGACTTGTGAAGGTGGTTTTATTAGTGAGAAGCTTTTGGAGTAAGCCACCTCCTCCTCTCTACAAACGAAGCTCCATCTCACCTGATTCTTAATTGTGCTATTTGATAGGCATGGTGTAGAATTTAATCTTGGACCAGGAAGCTTCATTGGGAAGTTACTGGCCTATCAAGTGTGTCCTTAACTCCAAATAGAAAGTACAGTTTTTCTGTGGCGGACTGCACATGTAGCCAGTATCATAGCTATAGATGGTCCTTCATAATTTTGTAGAGTCCATCATTTTAATGGCTGTAATTGTGACTGCACATACAGCCAATCACAGAAAAACTGCAATCCCAATAAGTGATATAACAGCGTGATAGAAGAATTTGCATATTTTTAATATATTTTGTTTTAATGCTTTCAATTTAATCATATTGTATTAGAATGTATTAAATCCATGGATACATTGTCAAAGAACATTATCGTAAGTGTTGCATCATATGGCAGCTACTTGTTGCAAAATTTGGAATATAAGAAATGGACGCATTTTCATAACTCTGAGAAGATAACAAGTGTGACATTCGACCAGGCCATCATCACGGCCAAAGAATTGATTCAAGCTTTGTAAGCAAGAACCTAAAGCTTATTTTTATTTTTATTTTTTTGCTTTATTTATAATTGATTTTAGCTATTGTTATGTAAGTACTCCATATAACGCTCTTTTTTGTATTAATACAACATAAGCAAGCGCCTACCTTTCAATAAAATAGAATATGTATTGACATATATATAACATGTATAATATATATTTGGTGTTAACATTCTAAATATATTGATTCTTAGCTATTTTCTTTGTTCTCAATGCATTAATTATTGCGGGTTTGATAATAGTAAACCTTTTAAATGACAAAATATCTAACTTCATATATTCAAAAAAGACCAAGTCCATGTTAAAAACTCTTCTCTGAAATTCTCCATGAAGAGGTTGACCATAGTCAAGCCGAGAGACCACTTTGGTCTACTAAAAATAAAAACCAAAATTCGTATAAACATATAACATACAGGTACTATGTCCCATCAGACAAAACCAGAGCTGTCAGCCTTCTTTATCGGTTTATGATCCTCTCAAGTTTCAACATGTTCTTATTATCCATTTTTCTTGTTTATTATTATTATTATTATTATTATTATTATTATTATTATTATTATTATTATTATTATTATTATTATTATTATTATTATAAACTCTTTTTTGTTACAAAAGTAATGGATGTTGATGTATAAAACTTCTAAAAACAAGAGAAAACACATTACATACTGTTTGAAATAAATGATAAATAAGATTATCATATACAATGTGAAATTTATAAAAAATAATATTATATTACATGTAAAAGAACAAATATATAATATATAGTGATTACATTATTACATAAAAAGACTAACTATGGTGTCCAAATAATTCCAACAAAATATATATTTTCTTCTCATTTAATTATCCGAATTAGCTTTGGTTTGATATGTTAATGATTGCATGATTAATCCCTAGTGATATTGGCAGACACAAGTCATTTTCAACAAAAATCTCCTTATTGAAGACCTATTTAAATGAAGTGAGTGATGTTACTGAACTCTAAGTCACAGGGTTTTATGTAGTCATGTCAGGGAGTAGAGTACCAAGTAAAAATATATATACTGTTTCTATTTCTTTTTTTGTCCCTTGTAAATGACAAAATCTTGTGTTGTAAGAATAATTTTTAATTTATTTAATGTCCATTAAATATTAAAAATACTGCAAAATTCATATGAAGCATTAGATAATTATGTTGTATCATATCTCTAGTACCCCATACAACATAGGATATAGCGCATTAACTTTGTCATAGAGAATCTTTTTGGTTAATTTGCATGGTTTTGAAAGTTGAATTTGGAAATAATAATCATAACTTGCAAATTGGATTAGTTGGTTATCTTTTTGTAGCCCTCCGTGGAAAATAATACTATAACAACCTAAAATAAAATGTTGATCCGATGTGGCATTAGAATGTTGTGAATTATGTTGCTTACAAAATGTTAATTATTAAAATGATTAGCATAATGATGCTCTTGGGAAGTATGGACTAAATCTAGCCAAAATATTGTTCAGAGCCACACACATGGCGGCACCATTAAAGGTCCAGGAGACAAAATCTAGTAGGTCCAGCCCTATATTGATTTGCGCTGATTTTTGTTATGAACTTATGATTTGAGACAAGAAATGATAATAATGCATGGGGATTTGGTAATGAAATGCTTGATGATGTCTTTGAAACATTTCACGGAAAAAAGAAGAAAAAAATGAATTAAATCAAATCAAATCTCACCGGTTCTGTAATAAAAAAAACATAAGGAGTGTTATATAATATTCAGAAAAAATAAAGGGCCTTAAAAAATAATCAAATTGGTGAAAGTGGTAAGCTGGGGGCAATTAATTACTATAGAAGCTGCTGGCGTGGAAACAGAACAGACTTGTGTCTGGATCTTGAGATTTTCTTGGACAAAGAAAAATATGTACAAGAGAGAGATGGAGAAATGAGAAACAAATGGAGAGGGCTTCTGACAAATGCATTGATATATGCAGCCATGAATTTATTAGAAATTAAAATAATATGATTTTATTCATGGTTTATCCACTGTGTGATGGCATATGATTTTCTAAAGAGGGTTGATTAGGGCTACCCAATAGATTCCTACATAACTATATCGAATTAAAATAAATGTTTACAATATTACAAGAAGGAAATTTGTGGAATTAATTTTATGTATATCTTGCAAAAAAAATATTATAAAGAATTATATTTTTTGAAAAAAATATTAAAAAACTATGATGATTTGTTTCAAAATTTTATATTTATTTTGTATTGCCATTGCTAGAAAAAAATGAAATATATTCATTTTTCTACGTATGTTGCAGGAAAATTCATAATTTTTTAAGTGTTTTTACTCAAATTTTAACTCATTATACATAAAATTGGAGGTACAATTTATCTTATGTATAAGGGATGATTCAGTAAGTGATAAATTCATTTTTTTTAGGGAGAGATACAAACGATCGCTTGATTTTTATTCTCTTTCACATTAATCATGTTATACGCGGGATTTGAATCCCTCACCTATGGAATGGTGGGGTAAGTGATAAATTCATTGTATTTAATAAATTAAGTTTATGCTAAAAAGATGAATAATTTATTTATTTTAAAATAAAAATAGCTATGTCGAGACTCGAGAATTTAGATGATTACGTTACTTGATCAAAAAGTTAAAAGAGAAAAATTGACTCACTATATAGTTAGAAAACAAGATAAATATATACATGTCAAGATGTCATTTTTATGACGATGGAGATACAAAATGAGTAAAAATCTTGGGTTGGCTATCAAATCTATTTCCCTAAAATCAGCATGTGAAATGAACATCTACAGTAATTATCTTTGGACTGGAGAGAGCCCAACATGGAAATATGCAGTAGAAATTCTTGAAGAAAGAGAGTTGCAGAAAAGAAGAAATAAAAGAAATCAATGCAGGGCGTGAAGAACAGTAATATGGCAACTGGATATACAGTCTGATACAAATACAAGAATCAAGAATAGAGGCTAGCGTCGAGAGTAAAAACAAAATTAATGAAGCTTTTGATGAAAGCATTCTCTTGTTTGTCTCGTGAGAAACATTTATGTGCTCTTTCTCTTCTGTATTTTACCGGAATCTAAGTACGGACTGGAACAGTTTACATTCGGTCTTTTTTGTTCTACAAATTAATTATGGTCTATGTATTTTATAGAGAAAATAAGGATCAGTTTATTCAGTAAACAACTGACTTGAAACGGTCAATACTAAATGACTTAAAATTTTAAATTATTGGGTGACCCACACAAATACATATATTTAAAAAAAAATTACTAAAATATGAGTGATATATATTCAAAAATCCTCCCCCATATCACTGAATTCAATATTGAGTAGTTTGGAAAACTTTGTTAGATGTATGTTACACCAAAATGCCTTTTTTTGGAACTTGAAGTTTGCTAAATATATAATTTATATATAATTTCAAATGCAAGTCGCTTCTTATTTGATTGAATCATAGACCTAAATATAATTCGGTCCGATTAAATCGGTTAATAAATCTAGTTTTGAGTCAAATGTATTTATCATAGGAAAGAGTCTTGGGGTCAAATCTACATTGACAAAATTCAAGCAAACATTGATTTAGCACTTGACTACTGCTTTCTGGTCTGGGAAAGTACAAGAGAAATTAGGAAGAGAAGATAAACATATAAAATAAACTGGAGGAAAATATTATTTACTGTAACCCAATTTATTGCTTTGAATCTATTAAAAAGTAAAAAAAAAAAAAATGATACGAAAAAGCATGTTACTGTTTCTTTGTTGCAGCCTTTTGCTCCAAAATGTGTTCCTTTTTTAGTTTGTCAGTTTTTGAGAGCAACAAAAAAATTCCTTATTGATTTGGGCCGATTTAATTTTCTTCAGGTAATGGGCAATTCGGATTTAAAAGTATATCATGGGCTCTCTTTAGCCCACAAGAGTATAATTTTGGCAACATTGAAACCTCTACTCATCTCAAGTAAATGTCACCTAACAATGGCCAAATTATGTAAGTTTTACAGTGAACAAATATCTCAATTTTCTTCCTTTTTGGAGAATCTATTATTCACTTGTTTGTGGATTATCTAACTAACAACTAAACGCTAGACATTATTTAAAAGAAAAAAGAAAAGTATGCTAGTGCATATCTAAATTTTTTTTAATGTTGATTTTTATTCTTGAGTTTGCGAGTATATAGTAAAAGATTTAGCCATTTTTTGTGTGAAAATGGACACATTTTATTAAATTGACTCCATGAAAGAATCTATTTTGTTAAAAAAAAAATGTAGACACAAAAACAGAAAAGCTTTGTTATTATTAAAAAAAAAAAGGAAGAAGATAAACTAAAAGAAACCATAATACAAGATATAAAGAATCCAAATTTTGAACTTCTAGAGAAATATTAGTACCTTTAATTGGGATCTTCATGTTTGGATAGAGAATGTGCTTTGGAATCAATAGAAAATTCGTGAGTCGTGACTATACAAAAGAACTAGCATAAAAAAGCTTTTAGAGGCATGAATATTTTGTGAATAGCATTTCCAAAACAGTAATGCCCTTTTTTTGGGGCATATGAAATGTGTGAGCATCAGAAGATATTCGTTTAAGTCTAGAGTGCCAAAATGAGTAATAATTAATGCATAAAAACTGCATCATGATATAAACCCCTATCATTAATGAAAATGATATATAAGTATGCCCCAAGCTTGTTGGTCTACCGGTGTGTGGCATCGCCACGCTTGTCATTCAATCGCTCTAGGTTGTATGAGTAGGCTTGTCAACGGACCGGGTCGGGTTCGGGTTTGGCCATACCAAAATCCGATCCGAAAATTTCAGGTTTGACCCGAACCCGAACCCGAACCCGAAAACATTACGATTTTTTCAAACCCGAATCCGAATCCGCGGATAACCCGAAATCCGTAGGTAAATCCGAAATCCGAAATAATGGAGGATTTTATTCATTAGCAACAAGTAATAGAGGATTTCATTCATCTCATTCTTCACCACAAATTCAAATAAAAATTAAACTAACATTCATCACCATTAATGGAGAATTGTTAACTTAAAAAAAGAAGAAGAAGAAGAAGAGGAGAGGAGGAGGCGGCGGCTCGGCCCCAGGTACAGGCCCAAGAGGCATGGGCCTGGGCTCTGAAAATTATAGGGGCCTTTTTATATATTTGCTAATATTAATTTTCAAGTTAAGGAAATAACAATTGGGCTATTGAAAAAATTGTAGTTGGGTTGTTTAAAGAAAGTTTATTATTTGGACTTTCAACCCCTTTTCATTATGAATGGACCTCACCTAATTTACCCCTCTGCCTATTCAATCTGATATCAATTTATGAAGAAATAGTCTCTCTTTCTGATTTATATACAGTTGCTCTCTCTTTACGACTTCTCTCCTCAACACACACAAACAGTCAAACACCTCCTCATTTTCAACTCGCCTCATGCTTAGGGGTGGTAATGGAACGGATCCGGTTCGGAATGTGCTCAAATCATATTCATATCCATATTTTTTTTCGGATCTGGATCCGGATACGGTACCATCCGGATCCGAATACGGTTCGGATATTAAACGGATACGGATATGGTTCAGATATTATCAGATACGGATACGAATTCGGATTTTTTTCGGAGAGTTAAACGGATATTCAGTATTTAAAAAATATGTAACTTACGAGGATCACAAAAAAATATTATTTATAAGAAATATAATTGTTTGCCAAATAACACCTGAATATCATTAATATATACAAATATGGGAAATTCATACAATATATTTCTACTCCCAAATACATTCTTTGAATATCATTAATGCATACAAAATATCGAGAATTCATACAACATACAACTACTCCCTAAAATATCTCCCGAATATCATTAATAAGTACAAATATCTAGAATTCGAATTTCTACTCCTTAATAACATACAAAATATGGGAAATTGATATATATATATATATATATATATATATATATATATATATATATATATATATATATTTTACATTACCATTAACTTTTCTATTGGCTTTAACCCAATCTTGGATGCAAATCAACACTTTTACATTCTCCGGATCCAATCTACTCCTATACGCATCAATTACTTGACCACCCGTACTAAAAGCCGACTCGGATGCAACCAAAGAAACCGTTATAGCAAATACATCACGAGCAATTCTTGAAAGGATAGGATATTTTTTTCCATCCGTTTTCCACCATGAAAGAATATCAAATCCTTTTCCTTGCTCGTAAGAAATCGCCCGCCTTTCCATATAATTAGCCAAGTCGGATTTGAAAGAAATTGGTTGACTTCTTGCCATCAAAAAAATTAGCCAAATCATTTTCCGCATCATCATCTTCAATGCCTAAATCTGAATTAACATTGGGAATGCCAAATCCACCGATTTGATTCACTTGAGTTATACTATTTTCGAATTTTGATGTATACTCCAAGAGTAAATTCTTTATCATTCTATTTAATTCTTCAAATTCTCTTTTACTACCATTATCAAAAAGTTTTGGATAATAATACTCAATCAACTCCATTTTATATCGAGGATCCAAAAAGCAAGCAATAGCCAACACGGTATTCGATTAGTACCAATATTTATCGAACTTATCTTTCATTGAAAAAGTCATTTGCGTAACGGTTGGATCCGCATTGTTACACCATTTTTCAATATTCATTTTAATATCACAAAATGATTTAAAAAATAAATTTGAAGTTGGATACAATGTACCCAAAAGAAGGTTTGTGATGGTGTAAATATTTTAAACAATTATATATTTTTCTCACTTCATTCCATTCATCATTCGTAGGAAAATTTGGGTATCTTAAAGGATCAGCAAAATGCATTCTTTCTAATGCTAGTCGAAAGTAAATTGCATTTTTAAGCATCATACAAGTGGAGTTCCATCGAGTAGTGACTTCTAATGAAAGCCCTTTCATTTTATCAAGAGAGCATTGAACAACTCTCTTTTGAAATTCCGAAAATAATAAAGGGGAGTTATTTATTTTCAACACAATTTCTCTTATTCCATCAACCGATTTCTTTATTTTTTTTATCCTATCTTGAACAACTAGATTACTTATATGTGCCGCACAACACACATGAAACAACTCTCCACTACAAACAAGATTTCCACTTTCATTGAGTCACGCAACCATTTCCTAACACAAACACCATTCGCACTATCATTATTTAATGTAAACGCATATAACTTCCTATCAACATTCCAATCACATAAATTCATTAATACTGCACCACTTAAATTATCCCCTGTGTGTCTTCCTTCCAAACACATAAAGTTTATTATTCTTTTTTGAATGCGTCACCCATCATCAACAAAATGAATTGTTACACACAAATAACTCTTATTTTGCCTTGAGGTCCAAAGATCCATGGCGCCACTAAATCGGCAAGAAAGGGACCTCAAATATGCATACAACTTATTTTTTTCTTTCAAATACATCTCAAGTATCTCTTTTTTATAAGTATTACGAGTTTGACTCAAATATGCATACAACTTATTTTTTTCTTTCAAATACATCTCAAGTATCTCTTTTTTATAAGTATTACGAGTTTGAATGGAAAAATTACGACGAAGCGATTTAATAAATTCTATAAAATATTCATGTTCTACAATCGAAAATGGATACTCATGCATTACTATAGCTAATGCTAATTTCCTTTTACTTATATTTTCATCATAAGTAAATATTTCAGCCTTCTCCTTCTCCACGTTAAGTTTCTTTTGCCCCCCTTGCGTTTCATGCTTCTCATAATGCTTGATCAAATGGCCAGTTCCCAACGAACTACTAGCATTATAGCTTTTTATACATTTCTTACAAAGAGCTTTCAAAACCTTTTTCTCCTTTCAGTTTACCATTTCCTTCAATTTTACTCTAATAAACCAATCCCAAACTTTTGAAGTTAACTTTTTTTGTCTTCGGGTTCAGGTGAAGGAGACGGAACACTTTCATTTGGTTGAGCAGATGTGCAATCTTCAATGGATTGATTTTGAGAACTTGACAGCCATATTATAATTAGAACACCCGCAAAATGAAGTAAAAAATGTAAAGTTGCAATTTTTAATTAATTTCTAAAAAGTTGTCAGGTACATCTTTTTTTTTACACAATTGCGAATTCTATTGTGGCTTGTGTTGATTAAGTAGCAATATTTAAATTACTTCTTTCTGTCAGTGGTAATTTGTGACTATCATTATCAAACAGAACATGAATTGACTGGACCATTTTCGTTTGTACTTACATTTTGAAGGCTGATTCAATATCCTAGTACTAGGCCAAGCTCCAATTACTAGCCCCTGTTCCAATTACTAGCCCATGTTACATATCTATTATTTCTTCTAAAGAGGAAAATACCATTTGTTTAAGTACCATTTTTTTTCATTGAATGAGTTAATTTTTAATTCAAACTATTACAATTCTAGCAAGAAGTTCTTTTTTGCAACTTTTCACACTCATCCTTCATATTTTAAAATTTAATTTTCTTTTTGAATTTTCAGAAAATTTAATGACTTCAAATACTTTGCAGGATGGAGGCTAGGTACGAACCTCTAAAACACTAGTTCACGACGGCTGGGACCGAGGCTGGAGTCACTGGACTGAAAGGCGATATGAGAGAGAGAGAGAGAGAGCAGCAGCAACGGTGACCAGTGACTGGCGACTAGTGACCGGCGAGAGAGAGAGAGAGAAGCAATGGTGACTGGCGACCGGAGACCGGTGACATGACGGTGAGGGTTCAAAGAGAGAGAGAGAGAGAGAGAGAGAGAGAGAGAGAATTTCATGGGTTTTGTTTGAATATTTCAGAAGTTTTTTGTAGTAAGCTTGGGGAAGGGGAAGGGAAGGGGGAATGCATGTCAAATGAAATTAAAAAGGTCAACCTATAAAAAATGTTATGCTTGTTTTAATCACATTTTTTCTCCTGGATCTTTTAATAAACGGGTCCGATGAGAAATACTGGTCCATGTTAAAACGGGTGAATCAGATGGACTAAATGGATTTTAGAAAATGGATATTTGTTTTTAACAAATATTCGGATCCGGATATTATCCATATCCGTATCCGATCGACTGTAATTTTAAAGCCTATATCCGAATTCGGATCCGAACGGATCTGGTTATTTTTTAACAGATATGGATATTTTCTCGGATTCGGGTCGGGTCGGTTGGGATAAAATCCGACCCATTGCAACCCCTACTCATACTACTCTGGTATCGATATAGGGGTAGTAGCTTGTTCTCCTCTTGCATAAGAAAACTATTTTTCTTCTTCTTATTTTTTCTCACAAAAGATGTATAATTCCTCTCATATAATCGCACTCTTTCATTTTGTCATACAAAAGGAAAGCATCATTTCATAATTTTGTCATATAAATTAGAAAGTATATTTCTCTCTTTTGTCTCACAAAAGAGAATGAGAAATAATGAGAGAGAGAATGATGTGTTATTATGAATTTTGGAGCACTCCATATCCTTATATAGAGGTGAAGAGTTATGTCTCTTCACACTAAAAGATGTGTATGACATCACTAATTATGATTCCTATGCCATCATCTAGACTCTTCTATATTACATGATCTTTTGTGCTCATAGTCTTTATATACATATATATATCACATCTTATCACATAAGATGATGAGTTGCATAAGAATGTCACAAAAGATAATCTGATAAGATGTGATATATATATATGTATATAAAGACTATGAGCACAAAAGATCATGTAATCTAGAAGAGTCTAGATGCTGGCATAGGGATAATAATTAGTGATGTCATACACATCTTTTAGTATGAAGAGACATAACTCTTCACCTCTATATAAGAATATGGAGTGCTCCAAAATTCATAATAACACATCATTCTCTCTCTCATTATTTCTCATTCTCTTTTGTGAGACAAAAGAGAGAAAATATACTTTCTAATTTGTATGACAAAATTATGAAAGGATGCTTTCCTTTTGTATGAAAAAATGAAAGAGTGCGATTATATGAGAGGAATTATACATCTTTTGTGAGACAAAATAAAAAGAAGAAAAATAGTTTTCTTATGCAAGAGGAGAACAAGCTACTAGCATATATATATTGTTCTTCTTCCCGTTTTAAGAAGTTGTTCGTGTGGATACCGATAGAGGTGTTCGTACTTTCGGCGTTTGTGATCTATTCGGCCTAAGAAGATGAGAACGGGTTGTTGAGAGTTTTGGTGGAGACCGATTGTGTGTACGGTAGATGACTTCTGCACGATCCTGATGGTGTTATGCCCTAGGCCAAAGTGTTTGTGACCTAGATGATGGATTGTAATAACAAATATAATATTTATTCTAAGATATTTCATATAATATGTGCATATAGGTTATTTTAATATAATTAAAATAGACCATGAATATGCAATTCAGCTTTATGTCATCAAAGTGCGTGACTTTGATAGTAAAACTATAACGTGTTATGAATGTTATTCTAAATCGTCCCTGATCATTTATAGGATATTTGTGGAGACAAATATACTTGCGGATACATATAAATATATATTTATATGCAAGCTATAAATGTACACCAGTATATTAGTTGATTGATGATCATGTTTTACTGATCATGGATAAATAGTTATAAAGTCATTAACATAGGTATATGTTAGAGACCATATACTAGACTGACCCACCATAAGAATGCTGCATGTTTTATGTCATTAGCGATTCTTGTAACATAAAGTATTTATAGTCATTTGACCTGAGATTGTCTCGGTTCCCATAATGAATAATTTTATACTTTAACATAATCTAACACGTCTTTAACCGGGTAGTCATAATGGTTATGATTACGTATTTAATGAATAATGTAGAGGGATGAGTGCAATCAAGACGGGATTTGTTCCTCTCATAAATGAGAGAGATATCTTTAGGCCTCTTGATGAATTGAACTGAAGAATGTATGGCCATATTCAAATGAATTAATAAGAGTTATTAATGTCATTTGTTCTTGCTCAGTTTAATTTGGGATCAAGAAATATTATTCGATTAATATAAGGATGACGCATTACATGCCTTATGATCGATATAAATATCGTGTGACAAAGGGACTAAATACGTGATTGTTGATTAGGTAAAATCGGATCACCGATATTCACTTAAATTGGGTAGTCATGATGGCTTGCTAGAGTCCGCTCATGATTTATAGACTGTTAAGTCTATTGCCAACATTAAGTGAACCTACAGGGTCACACACAAAGAACAAACTGAAACGGGCGCAGAAAATCCTAGCGACTTATATGATGAGTTGCATAAGAATATCACAAAATATATTGTCATCTTATGTGATAAGATGTGATATATATGTATATAAAGACTATGAGCACAAAATTCATGTAATCTAGAAGAGTTTAGATGATGGCATATGGATAATGATGAGTGATGTCGTACATATTTTTTAGTGTGAAGAGACATGACTCTTCACCTCTATATAAGGACATAGAGGGCTACAAATTCACAACACAACACATCATTCTCTCTCATTATTTCACATTCTCTTTTGTGAAACAAAAGAGAGAAAATATACTTTCTAATTTGTATGACAAAATTATGAAAGGGTGCTTTCTTTTTGTATGACAAAAATGAAAGAGTGCGATTATATGAGAGGAATTATATACATCTTTTGTGAGATAAAATAAGAAGAAGAAAAAGAGTTTTCTTGTGCAAGAGGAGAATAAGTTTCTAGCATATATATTATTCTTCTTCCCGTTTTAAGAAGTTTGTTCGTGTGGATACCGGTAGAGGCGTTCGTACTTTCGGCGCTTGTGATCTATTCGGCCTAAGAAGATGAGAACGGGTTGTTGAGAGTTTCGGTGGAGACCGATTGTGTGTGCGGTAGATGACTTCTGCACGATCTGACCTAGACGGACGAAAAATCGGTTAGGACAGTAACCGGTTTAGAGGCGCATGGACAACACGCATGGTTTGAGCGTCACGGATTAAGCGTAATCCGAAAGGTATCTTTAAGATTTATTTCTTTGATTTAACCGATACGCACGGATCCTCGGATTGGTTTTGGACAAAATTTTTATTTTCCGCTGTGTTATGCATGTCCGAAACCCAACAGATCCGACCTAGATGGACGAAAAATCGGTTAGGATAATAACCGGTTTAAAGGCGCTTGGACAACACACATGGTTTGAGCGTCACGGATTAAGCGTAATCCGAAAGGTATCTTTAAGATTTATTTCTTTGATTTAACTGATACGCACGGATCCTCGAAATTGATTTTGGACGAATATTTTTGTTTTCTGCTGCGTTATACACGTCCGAAACCCAACAGGAATTTAAGCTGAAAGTTAAATATCTCTACGACTAACACTTTAGTTTATGGATAAAATTTCAAGTTGTCACTATTTTATTAAAAAAATTGTAGTTACATCTCCATTTTGAACTTTATATTTTTATATTTTGAGAAATTTAAGGAATTAAAAGTTTTTAGGATACTTTATTGCAAAGTGGCCTTGGGGCACAAAAGAAGGGAAAGTAGAGGAAGGAGACTAGAGAAGAGGCGGAGGGGTGGCGGGGCAGAGGGGCGGCGACCGGTGCCGAGTAGAGGGAGGGCGGAGCTTAGGTTTTTTTTTCGTTGTTTTCTTTCTTTCGTTTCTTTCATCTCTGGTCTAGAGAGAAGATGGGGAAGGGGAATTAGGGAGGTGGGTGAATAGTGGATCGGGTTGGGTGGGGGTGGGTTAGGGTTAGGATTAGAATTGATGGGTAGGATTGATTTAGAAGAAAAAAAATGGACGGTACATATTAAAATTTTAAATATAATTATAATTTAAGTTTTGGGTTCAGATTCGGGTTACATGCGGATTGGATAATGTCAAACTCAATCCGAATCCATTTTTGTTTTTGGGTTTGAACCCGAACCCAATCCATGAGTTTTTTTTCCGGTTTAACCAGATCCGTTCGGGTATGATACCTACTAGATTCGGGTTCAACCTGATCCATCGACAAGCCCATGTACGAGTGTGTGAGTGCCTACAAGCAAATATAATTGAAAAATAGCATTCATATTATATGATGAAAATGATAATAAACTATATTGCACGGATACAGATACACGTATCGTATCCGATACAATACGAATACGACGATACGACAAATCTTAAAAAATATAGGATACGGATACGGCAATTTATATATTATTTTATTATTCATTAATTATATTTTATATATTTAATTAATTTATATATATTTAGATATTAGACTTTGATGTAAGAGATACTAAAAACTTATTATTATAGAAATATCTTGATGTAGAATATTCATTTGTTATAGTTAATTAAATAATTAGATGTTTTAATCTTATTTTATTGATTTTATATATGTAATCATATATTTTAAGAATAAATATTCTTACGTTGAAAGTATCCGATGCGGATATGTAAAGTATCTGTGAAGTATCCGGCATTATTTTAGAATAAAATATTATGATACGTCACGTGGCGTGTCTGATACGGTATCCGAGTATCCGATACTGATATAAGTATCCGATACGATACCGCTGGATTTTTGAAATATCCGCACAACATTAATACTAAACTATGTCAGAATGATATATATTTTATTCAAAAAATAGAATGGTGTATGATCCAAACCGAATCAATAACCTCCTACAAATATAAGATTTTCTAAAATTCTTAACTTCAAATCCTAATTTCCAGGTTAAAACCATAAGTTAGATAACAATAAATTTATCTCAACTACTACACCAATTCGTTTACCAGTAAAAATTGGTGATGTATAACTGGATTTCATTGTATAGGTCACACACCCAATAAAATGCCACATAATATCCCCCTCATGAGACTTGTGCTTCTCACACAATATTAACATTCCGATTCATGAGATTTGCGTTCTCTTTTTCTCCCACAATATTTTGTGACACCGTTATTACAGATTTTGCTATATGATCGTTTTATTAAATTTCTAAAACTAATAAAATCATCATATATGCAATGAGATTTTTAACAATGGATGTCTCCGAAGAGACAGCTTTTTATGAAAGAAAGATATACTTGAAATATTGGAGGATTTTGATGAAAGTATTGGAGGATTTTGATGAAGAAAGAAGACAAAATTATTATCACTGAAGTAGAAAAAATTGCAAGGCAAAGAAGAAAAAATATTTGTCCACAGAAGGATTCAGTGATCTCCCACAATGTACTTTAATCAAGCTATATGGCTTTGATGTCTTAATGAACTAATGACTAATGGAATAAATTGTATGAGTGATAATTTATTTATGTGAAATTTTAATGAACTGAATGAATATGTAAGTTTGAGCTATCGGACCTGAGTGATAAATTTAGTTAAAATTTGAAATTAAAGAAGGAGCACACGGGTGATTATCTGTTACTTGATATCGTTAACATGGCAATTATTACTGATTTTAATGTTATCGAACGGTTAATTTCACAAATGTCCATAATGAAATTATATATATATATATAATTTCTTAAAAAAAATTATTTATATGCTTGAAATTGGAGCTAACAAAATTTGACTTGACCCGAACACCCGTGAAACCCGACCCAAATAACCCGAAATCCGAAATAATCTAAACTCATTTAAATGACAGCAAATTCAACCGAATGCAAATGACACAAAACCTGAATGACCTGAAAGCTAGATACATATCCCGCATGAAACGGACGACCCAATACCCAAATAGTCCGGATCCCTAATGACTCGTACGTAACTGGGGGTGAAAAGAGGTCGGATAATATCCGACCGGCCCGTATTCGTATCCGTAAAATATTTATATTCGAAAAAATTATTTGTATTCGTCCGAATATGGATATGATAATGAATTTAATCTATAATATCCGAACAGAAAATATCCATATCCGGATAATATTCGTTTTCGGATATTTCACTATATATTTGATATGAATATACATATAATTATACTTTTTAAATATTTTACCTATTCTGTCATTTTTTAATATGAATAAGGATATTTATCCAAATCAATCAAGTTATTTATTATTATTTTGAAACTTATTATGATTTTATTATGATTTTATCATTTTTTTTGTTAATAGTGAAATATATATTTGAAAGAAGACGGAATCTGTTTATATGTAGATTATCTGATAAATATCCGTATTTGTATTTGTATCTGGTAATATCCGAACCGTATCCGTATTCATATTTGGATCTGAAAAAATAATACGAATACATATATGATATGACCCCGATCCGTTATTTTCTTCCTCACTCATAACCCAAATGACCAACCCGATGCAACCTGAAAATATGATACTTATCTGATTACATGAATATATTTCAAAATTTGAGGATTTCATGACTTTTATCCTACCCGATTGATTGATTTGTGATCGAAATCCGACATGTGAACTGAATTTTGAATGAACCAAAATCTGAACAACTCGAAATCCGAAATTACAAACCTAAATGATCCAAAATCTAATAATCCGAAATCAGAATAACCCAAAAACCTGAATGATCCGTTAAACATAATGAAATCCAAATGACCTGAGCATAGTTAGTCATTCGTAATACGCGAATGATATGGTTTGCGATACATTCGTGTATAATTCGTTTGAGCGTTTTCTAAGTCAGTCAAATATTCAGTTAACTAAAATGGAGACGATAATAATTCGTGAACTCGGTTCATTGTTCGGAAAAATTAGGTATATAAAATTATGTAAATATATATTTTTTATTTAAAAATAATTGAGAAAATATAATTATTTGATAAACATTCGAAAAATACGTATATAATACGTGAATTATTCGCGAATTGAACAACTATGAACCTGAGACCCATGACTTGAATGATCCAAGAATTGATTCGAAGCGGAATTGATCCGCCCGATAGCCACTTCTGCTTCAGATGATGTAATTAATTGGATATCTTACCTTCCTAATTAATCTCAAAGATTGGTAGATAATCTCAAGTAAATCTTTTTTAATTAAACATAGAGAATGCTACTACAACTAATTGGATATCTTTTTTAATTGGATATCTTACCTTCCTAATTAATCTCAAAGATTGGTAGATAATCTCAAGTAAATCTTTTTTAATTAAACATAGAGAATGCTACTACAACTTGCAAATCAGAACACTAGATAACGTCCCCTTCTAAAATTACAAAATAAAAAATATTAAATGAATGGCAAGTCAACAGTAGAGATAAGAAACATTGAAACGTGCCAGCCAAAGGTTGCCGCCTTGAGAGTTAAACAAAGTCCCAAACTGAAGAGAAAAAAGCCTGATATCAAGCCCCAAAGGCGAGATCACCGCCACTTGTCGTGTTACTTCATCAGATCATCATGACCCTTCATCTTACTACCTTGGAGACAACAACACTTCGATTTTATCCTCAATTTTCCTTGGCTTGCATAGCCTTTATGTCCTGTGACGCCTCAATTTAGGGCCTTTCTCTCCCCCCAACCATTTTTTGGGCTTTTAGTCACAATTTTCGTTCCTCTCCAGTTCTTCATAACTAGTCAAATACCCTATTCGGATTGATACATACTTTACTTTCTTAGAACATTTTAGTTGGCCTCAAAATAATTCCTTTTAAAAATGATTATATTGTTTGATAAAATTCTAGTAAAGTAGGTAACACTAGACAAGGTATAATAATTCACTAATAAAAATATTTTTGACACATTACTTACTTTATATATGATAACAATAAATGCCTTAAGAACATTTATCATGATAAAATTAAATACTAACTCACTAATAAAAACTTGTTTTGGTTAATAAAATTCTAAGAAACTAGGATACTAGAGAAATAAATATATGATTCATTAAAAAAAAAGAAAAAGAAAGGCATGCTTATTATATATAATAACAATAAATGCCAAAACACCTTTATCATAATAAAATTAAATACTACATCAATAAACTACTAACAAAAGAATCTAAATTCTTACAATGTATCATAAAATCTCATGCAACCCCAAATCTCAATATAATAAAATCTCAAAAGACAGTTAATTAAAGCACAACTTACAAGAAACTGATATTTACAGGGTTAATATGGACTGGAGACACCAAAACCCTCTCCTCTCTCTTTTCACATCGTCTTCTTCACACTCCAACGTCTTACTCGCAGTTCTTCCCTCACTCCCACTGAAACAGTCATACATACAACTCACACTCACTCGAGTAATAATCCAAACGAAAACCCTCAAACAAAGCAGGTGTCGCCACCTCCGTGCCTTTCTCCCCACTTTCCTTTCTCCTCTCTTCAAAACCAAAACCAAAACCAAAACCATGCATGCAGTCGAGTAGAGTAATCCAAACGAAAACCCTCACTCAAAACAGGTGTCTCCACCTCCGCCTTTCTCCCCTTTCCTTCCTCTCTTCAAAACCATGACCCTTCCACACCCATCAACTTATTCTTCTTCCTCTTCTCTTCATGTTGAAATCCCTCTGATTTAAACAAACACCATGTCTCGCCCCGCCACCTCCAAATCCTCCGGTATAGTCGACGGCCTTGTTTTCACGGCCGGCGCCTTTCTTGCTCTGTTAATCTTCTTGGGTCTTTACTCCTTTCTCTCCCCAACCCCTATTCCGAATCGCTCTTCCTCCATATCTTTCCCTTTCTCCTCCTCGTCCAAACCGTCTTCTTCGCGTGATTCCGACGACCCAACTGACCCCAGGGACCGAAGCTTTTATGATGATCCAACCCTAACCTACACCATAGACAAACCCATCACGAATTGGGACAAGAAACGGCTTAACTGGCTCCGCCTTCACCCTTCCTTCTCCAGTAAAAAAGAGGGTGTGCTTATGATATCAGGCTCACAGCCTAGGCCATGTCCGAGCTCTGAAGGTGACCATCTTCTTCTCCGGTTCCTCAAAAACAAAATAGACTACTGCCGTTTTCATGGAATTGAGCTCTTTTACAACACAGCCCTATTAAATCCATCTATGCCGACGTTTTGGGCAAAAATTCCCGTGATCAGGGCTGCCATGCTGGCACATCCTGAGGCCGATTGGATATGGTGGGTCGACTCAGATGCAATTTTTACGGACATGGATTTCTCGCTTCCTCTCGATCGATACAAGAACCACAATTTTGTGGTTAATGGTTGGCCGAACCTGATCTATGAAGCAAAATCGTGGGTGAGTCTCAATGCTGGTGTGTTTCTGATCAGAAACTGCCAGTGGTCCTTTGATTTCATGGAAGAGTGGGCCTCGATGGGTCCACAATCGCCGGACTATGAGCAATGGGGTAAAACCCTAACTTCCACCTTCAAAGACAAGGTGATTCCTGAATCAGACGACCAATCAGGCCTCGTTTACCTAATCCTTACAGGGAAGGGTAATTGGAGAGAGAAAATATATCTCGAAAATGAATATTACTTTCAAGGATACTGGTTAGAGATCGTGGGGAAGTTAGAGAACATCTCAGCCAGATATGAAGAAATGGAGAAAAGGGGTCCGGCGATGCTCAGGCGAAGACACGCAGAGAGAGTGTTTGTGTATTATGCAAAAGTGAGAACAGAGGCGTTGGAAAAGGAGAAAGAATGGGCATTTAATGGCCCAAAAGGGTGGAAAAGGCCTTTCTTGACTCATTTCACCGGATGTCAACCGTGTAGTGGAGACAGAAATAAGAATTATTCAGGCGATAATTGCACTGAGGGGATGTATAAGGCCTTGAATTTTGCGGATGATCAAGTTTTGCGTGTTTATGGTTTCAGACATGAGGGGTCGGAAAGCGAGAAGGTGAACCCTTTGCAGTTTGATTATCCCAGAAATGGAAGATGAACGGCCAGGATTGTATGGATGGTATGTGTGTGCATCGTGAGAAATTTTATGAGCTGCATGAAAAGATTAGATATTGGGGTGACTGTTATGCATTTAGTTGCTTTCATGTTGTATTTGTTAGTTTAATTTATATTAAATTCAAACTTTATAAAGCTTAAGATAAGAAATGTTTCTGTTGGTTCTTTTCATGACAAAAGCAAATGCATCTTGAGATCTGTAAGAGTTTCATGGTAAAGTTTCAAACTTTATAAACTTTAACATAAGAAATGTTTTTGTTGGTTCTTTTCATGACAATTGCAAATGCATCTTGAGATCTGTAAGAGTTTTATGGTAAAGTATAATGGCATAAGAAATTTTGTTCAATCGCAGTTCTTAACAATTTTGAGACTAATTCTCAAATTAATAAGAAACTGCATTCAAGTGCATTTGCTCACAACATTTTCTACCGGTCCATAGTTAAGCTATTACGATCCAAAATCATGCAATAAGAGGTTCACCATTGACAATTTAATGCATATAACATTTCAAGAAACTCAAATAGACCCTTTCTCTCCAAATTGATCAAAATCCACTTATAGCCTGATACATATTTAATAACTGGTCTCCTGATAGTGTATGCAAAGAAAAGGAAACATATGTGGTGTACAAATAGAATAGCTATTAAAGAAAGGTCATAATGAAAACATTTCAAGGGCTAAAACGATAATCCTTACTTGAGGTAGAGAGGCTCCTAACACTTAATCGAGTTAAATTTTCCAAATTCCACAAAGGATGTAGTCATGTATTTTGTGTTCCTTGTATTATGATATATAATACGGTATGCAAGGTTTCGGCACTAATAAACTATGTTCAATCAAGCTTCTTATATATAATACGGTATGCAAGGTTTCGGCACTAATAAACTATGTCAAAATGATAAATTGGGCAGCGCAACTGAGAGTATACAAAGGCAACAAATTGTGCCAAGAGACGTCAAATTTCACAAATATACATTTTACACTACTACTACACTAGATCCATCTGAACCATTTTCTCTAGATATAAAAAACACATTATAATTTTTAAAAGTCTACAAATTGGTAATAAATAAATGATAATCAGTCCATTAACAAAAATAAATAAACATATCTAGTTTCAATAAACCTATAAATAATCATAAATTTAAAGAAAACACGCCAAAATAAAAACAAATAACTTATGCTAACTCAAAATTGACTACAACCATCTCAAATGCCGTATTATTTTGATAAATAGTTAGAATTACATCTGAGCTTGAACCGGCATTTTAAAAATTTCTATAATTATTTCTTCACGTGTTGAACCCTTATTCTCAACAAGCCTTCAAAAATTGCATAATAGAAGCTACATAACCTACAACAAATAAACATATCCATAATAAAGGTCGATAAAAAATACAATATTTCCAAATTTGGTATGTATAATGTTTCCTGTAGTTAACACAAAAAGTAAATTATAACAAAATCTCACCATTGAGCCGACAAAATTCCACTCGAGGCCCTTCCATTCTAACTAATTCTCGCTTTTGAATGGATTAAAAGCCGCACCAAGTTGCTTGTCACAAAGAGCGTAAACTTCTGGTTTCAACCCCTTAACAAAACTTTTATTCAAATTAAGTCCAGAAACCAAACTCAACACTCTGTTACAAAACCTCCTCACATCAGCTCTTCTCGACTGTTTTTCCGGCAATTTTACCAACAACTCCCCGAACAATTCACAAATCGCAGTCAGGTTTTTCTTCACCAGTTTGGCCGAACTGGAGGCCCCCTTTTCTTTTTCGCCTCCTTTATTTGTTGGTACCATAGTTTTCATAACAAACTCGACCAAATCTAGGGTTTCGATCCTCCTAAACTCAGCTTTGGTAGTAGCGCATTTTTCGATTAAAAACCCGAATAAAGGCAGGCCCACCCAACCATACCGTCTTATCACCTCTTTCACAAACCCTAATTTCAACCTCGATTTTTTATTATTAAAATAATCAGCCAAAATGTTTTGAAACACTTCAACCACAGACTCCAGTTCAGATTTGGGTAAATTCAGTGAGGTTACGATTTTCAAAAGCCAAAAAGTTGCGTTTTGTGAAAGAGAAGAAACGGGTTTGAATTTGGATCGCGAGGCCAATTTTAGGGATTTTTCAATTAGGGTTTTGAGGGTTCTGAGCTGGATATCTTGAGTTTTGGGGTAGTCTTTGGCTTTGAAGATTTTCTTTTGCAAAATACCCCCTATACGTTGTCTAAATTGCTCGTTTCCAGTATTTGCGTGTGATTTCACATAGACTTGCACTAGGAACGAGTAGATCGTCAGAACTTGAGTCTTTCCTGCTCAAAAAGAAAAAGAAAATTACTTTAAAACTATATCATGCAATACAGATTATTCCAATCTGTTTTATCTCCAGATTTTTCATACTCTTATTATAATTTTCATTTTACGGTCTCTAACTAGATATCCAAACATGTATTTTCGTCTCCACACTACTAAATTTATCGCACTCAATTCCCACGCCATTCAATACAAATAAATACATTAATCTTCTCGTCAATTAAGAAATAACGAAAGCCCTCTCATTTCCAACTAAAACACAACCAGATCGGGTCTTTGAATCATCGGTTTTATACCTGAGTTTTTGTGGAGATAAATCTCAAGAAGGGACAAAACCCTAAATTTGAAAGGCATCAACTGAGACTGAGCGCTCTCGCTCCCCGATATTTTTCTTTCTTTAAACATGGTCGCCAGGTAAGCGTCCATGCGGAACATCGCATCGTCGTCCATCCCTTCCGAATCGTCATCGCTGCCTCCTCCAGTCTTGTTATTCTCACTCTTAACCTGCTCAAATTACAAACAAATTATTACAAGAGGATTTAAAACAGCAAAAAGATAATAGCAAAAAAAATATATGTTATGTCTGAATTGCCAGAAGCCCCTGCATTATTGAAAAATACAAAAAGAAATAACCCTATGACGGAAGCTGGAAAAAATTTAGCTTTGATGTCTTAATTGATTACAATTAATGACTTTATAATAAATAATCTCATTAGTCATTTCTCTTCCGTCCTCACCGAAATCGATACAAAACAACAAACAAACAATAACTAAAAATGAGATTTATCAAAAACGGGAAGAGGAAGAAGTAAAGAACGATTAAAAACGAAATTCACTATCAAAAACTATTTATCGAAGCAGCGCGGGGCACTTTTTCGCAATTTTCTTACAAACCGAGGGCTCTCTTATCGCAACTCAGTAAAATGACAAAACTAGCCTTAACTAACCTCGTCCAAATCCATATCATCTTCCTTGTCATCCTCCTCATCATCCACATCCTCTTGCTCAATCTCCCCAACAGGCCCGCCCTCGGACTCGTCGCTCAGCCCGGCCCCGCCTTCCGCGATGACGTCATCCTCGATCGCGATGAAGTCATCGTCCTCGTCGTCATCCTCGTCGCCGCTCTCGCCCTCCGCGGCCGCCGTGTGGCGCGGGTTGAGTTCTTTTTTTATTATGCGGAGCATTCGGATCAGGCCCACTTCCGTCACTTCTTCGCACATCGATCGGAAGACCTAATTGTTTTGGAAAGATAAAAGTGAAATGAGATATGATGGATTGTGTTATGATAAGAACAGAAGAAATGATTGGATGTTTTGAGCATTAAGTATTGTGGACCTTAAAAAAGGGTGAAAGGCTAGAATATTTTAATTGGTTCCGTAGATAGAAGATATAATATCTGCCCTAGTCGAGTTTCTTATATGATAAATTATTTTATTCTTTTCAATAGTTAGTAATTCAGCCTATTATACAATAGAATGATCAACCTATTTTTAGGATCATAACGTACATACTTTATTTCTCTTTCTTTTTACTTGGTTTATCATTTGAGTCAAAATCAGAGCATATTAAGGCCCAATGGAATAAATGACAGCTTAATTTGAGCTAAATAACCTAAATATTTCTATAATAATTACAACTGACCTGTTCAATAGCGTAATTCAAAGGGCCGGAAGAATTAGACAGAAGAGATAGGAATGTATCGACAAGCACATCGATGAATTTGGGCTTCTCATTCTCATCAGACTCATCTTCTTCCTCTTCTCCTTCCGATTCGGTTTCAGAAATGAAAGAGAACGCCTTTCTGCAACAAATCGTTAAATCAATCGCTGCCTCAGAAAGCTCGCCCGGCCTGAGCAGAATCTGAAGCATCAGTTCGATCAACAGATATCTCATTGCGTGAATTCTGTTCCGTTCTTCTTTATCAACTTTCACTTTCTTCTCCTACTCAAACAAAACAAGAAACACACCATAATTATTCAAACATACTATCCAAAACTTAAAAAAAAAAAAAAAAAAAAAAAAAAAAAAAAAAAACCTAACAATTACACTTGCCTTGTCATCATCATCACTTGTACTATACTTGCCCAACTTAGACTCCATGGCCAAGAGCTTCTTGAAGGCCTTATCATCATCATCGCTCAAGGCCGCATAAAGCGAAACGGACGGAATATTACAAACCGTACCGACAAATCTCGTCAAATACGAGCCCAAATCGTTCGGCTCGACCTCGCTCAAAACCCCCTTTTGCGCCTCCTCCAATAAACCTTGCAAATTCTCTATACAAACTGCCCTCAAAGAATTAGAAATCGCAGTTTTGGGCCATTTAAATTTCTCTTGTAACTCAAACGAAGTTACTTCAGTGCCCAACGAGGCTGTAAAAAGCCCTTGTACGGCTAAGAATTTCATTATTTCGGCCTGAACCCTGAATTTCTCATTGGCCAACTTCTTGTTCTCCAAATCCGTCAGGGTTTTCAAATTGGAATTCAATTTTAGGTTTTTCAAAACGCGAGGCATGGTGTCCACAATCCAGTTTTTCAAAGAATCCAAATTCCCATTTCCGTTTCCGTTAATCAAATTCGAATTGGGATCCTTTTCTTCTAAAGATCCCAAATCGGAATTTTCGTCCGTGGTTTGACTCTGGTCTGACGGCTCGTCAGAAGTGGGACCCTCATCCACAAACAAAGAAACCAAACTCTGAACGAAATACAAACAACTCTCCATATCCACAAATTTTGTAATAAGTTGCTTTACGGCCTGAGTTTTGGTAATATTATCAAATTTGCCCTTGCTGTGTTTCTGCAAGGCGACAATCATCGCGATTCTTCTATCAAAATTCAAATCCGCAAAATTCACCAATTCATTCAAGAAGTGCAAGCCAGCATTGTGAAGCCAAGAACTCTTGTTGGACAAAATATCCATTAAACAATACACCACTTTGCTCGATAAGATAATTTGGTAGTTTGATGGGGGTATTTTGGGCAAAAGCGTTAATAGAACATTTAAAGCGAGGTGCTTTCGGTCGTGAGAGGAGAAGAGGAGAGAGGATTCCACTACAATTTCGCAGAAATTGCGCAGGTTTGTGGTGGATTCTTCTGACGAGTTTGACTTCTTGCTCTTTTTGTGCTTTTTGGAAGAACGGTTTGTTGAATCTTCTAGTGAGAGAGAGTCTGGTACCAGCATGTGTACCACCACTTCCCAGATACTGTGTATACGTGGTAAGCAAAACGTTGACTCCTGTTAAATATAAAAAAAACAACCAATTACATATGAATTATCTAAAAATGATAAATATGAATTATCTTCTATTTTAATTGCATTTATTTGAGGATCTGTGGTTAATTAGGGCTTAAATAAGGCACCATACGTGATAATTCATTAATTTGACATTTTTCAGGGATAGAATAAAGATTAACTGAGAACTAAAATAAAATAAAATGAAATAGAATAATACTTTGAAGCAAGGGGAGATATGTAAGAGATTATCCCTCGCGAAGAACTTGTCGGTGCTGAAAGGGCAGGGAAGTAATTTTCCAAATGAGTCACTTTCTGCGCTGACTCTCTCTTGCAATTTAAGAGCTAGGAAAAGTGCGTCCGGGTCCCCAGTTTGTGCAGCTTTTTCAAACCAGTCCTTCAATCCAGGGGCTTTGACCACTTGGGTTAATATTGCCTCGTCAGACAGCTGAAATAATGAAAAAAAAAAGTTTAAATGAGAGAGTTATACTCAGGATAAAAATGCATGGTTATATTAATTTTGGCCTGTCCCTATAAAATTCAGCCCTGTAAATATCTGATACTGAAACACATGTTGAATACTACTTGAGTTTTTTAATTGCATTTATTAAGGATTTTTAGTCAGGATCAAGGTATTGAGGCTTGAAACTTAAGTTCGATAAAAAGTCACAAAAACAGTTATGTATCAGTTACAATTTTAAAATAAAAAAATATTAATAATAATAATAATAGTAACAATAATGACCTTGTTAGATAAGTCCAAAATGATAGAGACGGTTGGCTCCGTCAGGTACCGTTTCTTCCCGGCAAGTGAAGTAACCGTACCGACAAAATCCTTTATGATATTTGAATCTTTATTTAATTTATATTCTTCAGAAATTCGTCCTGATCTGGCTATTGATCCATATGCGAAAAGCCGGCCCAAAAGATTGTCTTTGGCTTCCTGTTGATATAAAACATACAAAGGGGTAAATAAAAGAAAAAAAAAGATTGAGGAGTAGAGAAAAAAATTGCCCTCTTTCTGTTTTAGTTTTGATTTAATTGACTTGATTGGTGGTGCTTAGTCGAGGCAAATTGAGAACAGATTGTGTTATATGTGGTCAAATTGAGCTTGATCAAGATGTGAATTGGGGGCAAATTGTGGCAAAATTGGGTAAAATTGATGTTCAACATAAAATAATTGGATCAACTATTGGTTGGTGTTCCATTTTGATTATTACTTTTTATTTATTTGGGTACCAATGGAACAAATTACTTTAGAAAAATACGGATTTAAAGGTATTTTCTTTTTACCTGGCCCCTCAATCCAGCAGAAATTTCAAGCTCATCTTCAATTAATTTCATCAAAGAATCCAACTTTACTGCTTTAATTTCACTTAATACAGACGCTAAAGCCAATGCAAACCCTTGTCTCGCAAACTACACAAAAAATATCAAACATTACAACAAATTCACTGAAATTTTTCATATAAATAACTAACAATTCTTTTAGTTTTTTTTCTCACCTCTCTAGAAGAAGAGACACCGCGAACAAGCCTCCTTATTGCGTATCTCAAAGATGGCGCGCAATTCTCCAGTCCATCTTCCTTCTTCGCCTCCAATTTAGCATCCTCTCCATTCTCTTCAGTTCCTCCTTTCTCTTCTTCTTCCTCAAATGCCCTCTGTACATCAATCAACTCCGCGACCAATTGAATGGCTGATTCCTCACGGACCGAACTCTCCGGCGAAGAAAGCCCTCTAAACACATCCAAATGCAAACCAGGCTGACCTGACGAGGCGCTGACCTTATTCAAGCTGGGTGCTTTTGGTTCTACTTTTGAGGTTTCTGATTCGGACTTTGGATTGCTGTCTGATTCGGATTTCTTTTTTCCCTTGGTTTCTGATTCTGAATCCGTTTTCTGCTTGGTTTCTGATTCTGAATCAGCTTTCGGCTTGGTTTCAGCTGCCAGGCGACGTCTCTCCTTGTCAGCAGCCTTTCTCGCCTTGTGCTTCTCCATCTGCTTGAGCTTCTCCGAGACTTCGCTGGAAGGAGGATTGGATTCATCTGGAGTCTTTTTGGTTGTCTTGGTCGATTCAGCTGGATTCTCCATGGAAGAAGCAGGTCGCTTCTTGCTCCCCATTCCTGTTGATGGATTAGGGTTAGGGTTTAGGCTGGAGAGAGAGAGAAGGAGAAGTGAAGGTTTTGTTTGTGAACGGCGGCCCAGATAGAAGGGTTTAACGAGATACAAATTTTATTATGAGGAAAATCAAGGAGATTTGCATCTGGAACCCTGTAAAAGATAGAATTTGCAAATAAAGCTCTAAGAAATAAGGCATGTGTTTAATAATAAAAGTTTAATTAGTGGATGGGATGCATTTCGACTAAATTTTCTAATAAGGTTGTCCTATATATGAGAACAATAATTAGCTTAATAAATTGATTTGGAAGACCATCTTTCCTTTTAAATGCCGAGTAGGTGATGTGCACAGCTTACGTTCAATTTGTTAGCTTACGTTCAATTTGTTCTTTCCCAAAGGTCAGTAAGGAGTCTCTAGTTCACGAGTTCAACCGGTTAAAAAGCGCCAGGATAAAGAAATCTCATTCTTCGATTCTAAACCGTTCGATGGAATGCAATTAGCTGAAATTACTACTCGTAGCTATTGGCAAAGTTCATGAAAATGTTCAATTGCCAAGTAAGGAAAAAGTAGGATTCTGGAATAGGAAGAAAGAGTAGACTAGTCAAACATGGCAATCCTGAAATGAGGGCCTTGTCTTATTGAAGCTAGAATCACTACAGCACGATTGGAAGGACAAAATCAATCTTGGTGCATATTGTCTAATTTAAGGAAAAGAAAATGAGATTTTGAGAGAGTGTGTGCAGTTGAGGAGATCTGTGTTATCAATCTTTCCTTGGGTTAAGGATTTATCTAGTATGAAATATCATGTTGTTTGAGGAATCCTAAATGTTGCTGGAGTCGAGAATCGTCAACCAAGACATTTTAGATTATTATCCAATATTTGTATCATTTGATGATGCCATGTAAATCCCTAGAAACATGATTGAAGCAGAAACGAGATTGACTAGGGCATCTGCACCACTTGCCCAAGCAGTCTCAGGAGAATCAACTATTAAAGGAAGATCAATAAATGTTCGAATCCGGAGAGCTATCTAGTCTTGATGTGCTCTATGAGTGAATCATCAACGGAGAGAGACATAATTTCTCCTTTTTTGGAATCCTCTTAGCATGAGCGTAACGCCCGTAACAAGGATGGACGACTCAAGAGCCTAGTCTTGGATGTTCATTGATAGACACTGTTAAGGACGGAGTCAGCCCATTTATATTGGGGGGGGGGTAACCATCATGACTAAAAACCTTTATTATTCCGTTAGTTTCACAGTCTGAATTGTAACTCATAGCACATGAGTTCGAATCACATTTTTTACAGCTTTTTATTGCAAAATTATTTTGAATTGGAAAAAAATGTTAAAGGCTAAGGTGGGATTGAACATGCATCTCTCAAGCGAATGTACAACGTCATGTAATAAAAACAAAGATACAACATATGACCAAAACTCAACAACAACTTTATTGTACATTTGAATATAGCATGAATAAAATTATAATAACAAGGACTAAAATTAAAATCTCTAAGGGCTCTTTTATAAATTTTGATTTCATGGGGGGGACAAGGCTCCTGCTGGCACCCCTATCTCCGTCCATGGACACTGTAAGAGTAGGAAACTATTTGGGTCTTGCTACTTAGAAGATTTTAATGTTGAATTTATCTTAGAATTTGTGTTTTTTCATAATAAGCGCAAACTTTGAAACACAATTCATAAAAAGTTGTGCTTATCATGAAAAAAAAAACTCTCAAATCAAATCTAATAGATGAAACCTTGGAAGTACAAGGCATCAAATACTACTCTGAGTATTTTAGTCATCCTCAAATAATAAATATTCTTTTGCCTTTTCGTCGAGAGCCCAATAAACAATTGAGTCGGCTCTGGCGAGTCACCTTCTTTCTTTTCCGATGCACATGAAAGTCACAAGGCCTAGCTCCACTTGAGAGCTTGTATATTAGGACTCCCACTATGTTGAATTAAGTTCATTTTCTTTCTTCCATTCGGGTTCTTTTTTTTTAAAATGCCGAATAAGCTACATTAGATTTTCATTAAATAAATAAAAAATTCCTACATAAATGAGGTAAAAATAAAAATTATTTTCCAAATACAATCCTTAGAGCATGCTTCTAAACTTATTCATCTAAAAATGAAACTAAAACCTCACGAGTCCTTTTGGCTTTCCAAATCAGTCCTTCTGTACCATTCAGATTTTTGTCTCGTACCAAACCCATAGCATCCACGAAACATGAACCAAATTGCCTCCAAACATACCTTGAATCTGTCACAAAACAGACTTGAAACGCAACTCCAAAAGGAGCAAAAAAATCGCCTCAAATCAACCCTTTTTCGCTGCCCAATTCCACAAATCCAGCTCGCAATCGAACTGAATTGTTATCGTAACAGCCTCATACCATCCACAAAAGCGACACCAAATCGCCTCAAAATACACCTCGAATCTATCACAAAATAGAATCAATATGCAGCTCTAAAAGTACCTTGTCTTCCAATGCAAACAAGGTGTTCGACCAAATGTTCGTACGTGCTAGATAAAACTGAACAATGACCTTACGAGTTGCTAGGGTTTGTGCCGGTCGTGTGTGCGATTTCAAAGATATCTCATGTGAGATGATGCTTATGAGAGATCTCGTGTGTGCATATCTAACGATTTTAGAGAGATCTCACGCGATTTCAGATAGATCTCGTGTGACCAGAGTTAGGGTCGTGCCTCTTTGAGCGGGTCACACTTACAATATGGCACCAATATAAAGTTCATTGTGTGCTAAAAAGAGAGAGGCACTAGAGAGGAGACCGCGAGAGACCTTGGGGAGGCGCCAGAGAGGTCACCTCCCCTCCAAATTCACAACCATAGATCCGGTTACTGGAAGGGGCTAATATTGCTATTTTGCTCCGTAGGCGTATTTGTCCGAAGCGGTGCTAACCTCGTCCCCCATAATAGAGAACCAGCCATGTTGCAAAGATCAGATGGAAAATAGCATATAAAAGAAAGAGAAGATGGACCACCCCTCCCACTATCAATTTTTCATCGACGAGATCATGGCTACTCTTACTATATTGAATAAGCCAAGCCTCTTTTTCCGCCTTCCTTTCCGCTTTCTAACTACACGACAGACAGTGGTCAGTTGAGATTATTTTTTCTTCCTCTTCAGCTACAGCGGACTATGTTTCACCAGAAGATTAAGCGGCATAAGTCGTCAAGGGCCAAGATGAAGGGGCACGGTTTGAACCCCGTCTTGGAGCAAAGGACCCGTCTCGAGTCATCAAATACGGGGTATGGTGGAATAGTCCCAGTTTGGATGTCCTCTCCTTCATTAAAGAGTGGTGGGGCCGGAAGCCGGGTCAAGGTCGGGTGGTAGGTCGGGGAAGAAGCTAACCATAGAAAGAACTCCGGTCCGCCCCCTCGCTACGTAAGGGAAGAAAGAACTAAGCACGGAATAGCACCAAACGAGAACAATGGATTTCGGTCTTCATCCCCGCTAAGGGGGTCTCCGCTCAAGAACTCTACCGGTAGACTGAATTTATGACCATCCAAAGAGTTCGACCCCACGCCTATCAAGTTTGGCTGAGATTTTGACATATTAGAGCTACCACTAGTGCGTGCCGCCCCTAACGCTCTAGGGTGATAGAACGAGAGGATATGCCGATAAAAGGAAAACGGATCTTGGGATCTTTCTAACAACATCTCTTCCTTTTAATAAGACTGGAGCAAGTCTATATTCACTCTCTTCTCTTCAAGCATTGTTTTTTCCTTTGGTGAGTGCTTTCTTGCCAACATGCCTTCCTTTTAGACATAGATCTCTCATTACTGGGAGTAAAGGCGGAAGATTTTCAATCATGGCGGACTGAGAATTTCGTACCTTCCTTCTCGTTATATCGCTGGTACGACGCTATTTACTATTTCTCTGGAAATGTGGAATTAGACAAAGAAATTCACCAAGCCGAAAGTAAGTAAGTAAGAAGAAGTCGTACCCTTTGTTACGTTACAACGATTTTCGTTGAGTTCGATTTATTCGCCGTCATTTAGTAGAATGGTGGAGTTCGATCCAAACAAGAGCGAGAATGCGAGAAAGCAAATTCAATTCAATATGGACTTCCCGGCGTACTTACTTACTTCGCCGAGACCTTGTCAATTCTCGGCAGAGAAGGGCCGAGATGAGATTGACTAAAGACTAATAATACCCGCCTTCGAATACCGGTCAATTCTCATGCGTACTTTCCTCCAATGCCTCGGTTTAGGCTATGACCGATTGATTCGCCTTCTATCTTCTTCGGTCAAGCAAGGCCGATCGAATCAAGGGATGAACCACGCCCCAATATTTTTCCCAACTTTCGCCTTCTCTTCTAGCTCATTCGATTCCCTATAGGTTGGGGCTTGATTCCGAGGTTGAACCGGAAATGTTGGAAAGTCCAATACAAGAAAAAAAGCAAGAATTTGGAATGCACTTCAAAAAGAGAGCAGGCTGTGTATAAAGAAGACCATTGCAAAAAATCTCCCCTTGACAGACTTATTTATCTCCCAAGTAGCGGTGGACGAGAAGAAATGAGGCAGGGGAATCCAACTTGGTCATCACCGTCTTGACTTGAGGAAAATACTACTCTTGAGAGATCCATTATCGAAGTTCAAATGGGCATTTTTGTCAGGTCTATTTTCGTCGAAAAACTGCCCTGCTTTCTAATCCAAATTACTTCTTTCGGAGTGAAAGTTGCCCCAAGCGCACCTTCTTTTTGAATTTTTGGAGGTGTGGTACGGGGATTGCTCTCTCCAAACTGCTTTCTCCTTTTAGGAGTTATACAAGTTTTCCTACTTTATGATTATAGAGCCTGACTCGGTAGTCTTTTCAGGTTATCTGGGCTCCGAAAGTCAGACAGACTTTTCACTAGAATAGGTAGGAGATAAGGGTAAGGTTTGAGTGTGCAGGCTAGTGCCTATTGTGGAGCGAGGCGAATGAAAGAGTGACGGAGGTAAGAGACTACAGGAATGCTATATAAAGCACTAGGGAGCCTCTTTCCTATACCGCTGCCATATCCCCGCGGGTCTTCCTTATGCCAATAGCTGCTTCGGAGAGGAGTCTAGACTATTCCATAGAAGATACCGGTACCTTTTCCTCATACGAAAGGAGAGCTCGTTCAGTAACTGAAAACCGAAAGTGTCACTTCTTCCGTCCCATCTCCCATCATATCATAAGAGAAGCATGAGTGAAACGATCAACTTTCGTTGCCTAAGGTCGTTCGGTCATCACACAATTCAGCGACAGCGCCATGATCGGTAGTCAAGATCTAGTATTCAAAAAGTTGCTTAGGGTAAAAAAATCATTGTTGTGGTTCTAGCGAAAGAAAGCATTGCCGAGACAGAAATTGGGAGATGCCACAAATAGAAAGGCATGATGTGTAATAGCCCGATTAGGGTTTGCGACCTTCTGCTGTAGAAAAGAGCCCCGCGGGAGAAGGTGGAGACCGCCATCTAGTGTTTTAGCGCAAGGAAAGAAAAAAAATGTAAGGTCGAGTCTCAAGGTGTTAAAGGGTTTCAAAATCCTGAGCGGATTAGAAAGGGAAGAAGCAAAAGCAAATCCCAAGAAGTTTCATGGATTGTTAAGTGAAAAACTTCAAGTTATCAAGCTACAATGAGTATTTATGGTTGTTCTTTCTTCTCTCTTTGTGCAGATTTGAAGCTTCAACGGTTTCGGGAAGAGACATTGAGAATCACCTCTCAAATCGGGGCGATGGAGATAACAATATAGGGGTAAAGTTTTGCCCCGGAGGAAGCGTAGGAGCGGCCACCTCCCCCTAGATTGGATTTTTTTTATAGTGGCAGCTAGGGTTTCTCATAAGAGGGGGGGCTCCCACCACTCTACCTACACTTATTTTGAAGATTACGAGTCCGAAAATCTCGTGTTAGAGTTGGTTTCATCCGTTGAACATCATCAACCCGCCCTTGAAAAAGACTAGATTTTGTTCATTCATTTGCCAGTAAATCGTAGTATAACAAAAAAATATAGTAAATTAAAATTGTTCACTCAACCAGTCCTATAATCATATGCCAATCCTGTCCTAGGCCTGGAAATTTTGCATATGCTCTCAGGAAAAAGATCAATGTCATTCTTTGCTTAATGAGAGGTGTCTTCCTATAGGTCAAATAGTCCACAAAACATATATATCTGATAATAGTTATACTAAATTGTCAATACAGTAAACATTATTTTGAGTATATATTTAACAGTATATGTAATATAAATATATAAATTTAATATTAAATTAAGATTCCAAAATATACATGATATAAGGCCCAACAATGGAAATTAAATATCCAAACAATTAAATTCAATACATGATATAAGGCCCAACAATGGAAATTAAATATTAAAACGATTAAATGTAATATTAATTAAGTCCAATATTTTCCATGATAAAAGGCCCAATAATGAAATTAAATCACAAATAATTAAATTAACAGTCCAACCACTCTTTGGGCCTTTAGGTAAGGAAACTCAATTTTTACCAAACCTCAATATAGTACAAAATTATTTCTCATACTTAGTTTATTCTGTGAATGATATATGATACATTGATACGCAATTAATTTCTCATAAATGATCTTTTATTGGATGTACAATTTTTCTTTTAAAAAAATTGTCCAATTAAATTTCACAAAAAATTAACTTATTATTATAAGTACTTCAAATTACCGACATCATGGATTGAAAATTACCGACATAATTTATTGTTGAAATCCAAATATCATCAAAACAGTGGAATTTCACCAAATGAATGCCAATGCATTTTTTACTAATAATAACCGATAAGACAGGTGTACTTAACAAATAACAAACAGCAAAGGGTTATAGGCAAATAAAACAGCAAACTCATAGAGGCCTATTAACAAATTAGTCAAGAATTCAGGGTCATAAGATAAAATATTCAATACATAACTAGACTCTTCGGAGGATTAATCTGAAGGAAAACTAAGGATTTCTCAAATATTATTTACTTTTGAAAGGACTGTTTTGTAGTTTTGCCAAAACCAATTTCCTTCCAAAGACGGGTATCAAAACAGAAAGAGGGCTCGCGATAGAGAGAGAGAGAGAGAGAGAGAGAGAATTAAGAGAAAAAAGGGTATTGTCACTTTTGCAATCCGATTGTAATTTACGCTGAGGTAATTATTTCTCTTTGAAATTCCCTTTTTTATTTGATGCATTGTTTGAATTAACTTGATTTTTTTTTCGTTTTTTTCCTGAATTGATCTTATTGGAATTAGGGGTAAATTGTTCTTTTTTTGTAATTTTTCGTGTGATTTATAATTGAATTGGGGGCGACAATAAGAAAAGAGGAACATGAAATGCAATAAACAAAGTTAGGTAGGGATTTATCAATTTACAACGTATAGGGGCTTTAGAAGCAAAAATTACTTTTTTTTTTATACCAAAATTCGTTCTTGTACCCCTTCAGATATGACGTTTGTTAATTTCTTTATTATTAATGTCAATTGAGGTTTTCATATGACAACATTGTTAATTCGAATTGTGCAATTGTGCTTGCTATGAAATTTTTGGCCAATTAAATTGTGAATTATTTCTGTTTTCCCCTCGAAATTTTTCTAATGAAAGCAAAGCCAATGTTCTAATTCAATTCCCTGCTATTTTTTAATTGTTTTGGGGTTCTATTTTCATTTATTATATACAAAGTTCAATGTATAAACAATGTAAGAAACAATTCTATAATCTGTATTAATCAAACTAAATTCATTGATTTTGTTTTTCGAATAAAAAAATTCATTCATTCATTTTATCAATTTGATCAAATAATTGCATCTCTTACATAACCAATCCGTTTGCATATATCAAATCAAATAAAATTTTGCTTTCACAAGCCTTTCAATTTTGAGCAAAATCTGTAAGTAAATAGTTAGTGTATTGTTATTATCTAAATAGTTTTATTGTTTTGAATTTCAGGTACCAAATAATTAGTTTAGTATCAAAAAATAGAAAATATGTTTGGTGGAAACGCTTCGAACCAACAGTTTTTCCCAAATCAAATTGAGGAAAAACCGTACCAATTCGATTCGACTGGACCTCTTCAATTACAACTATTCGGAACTGAAAATCCCATTTGTAAGCCCAAATTTCAAATACCCCATTTACCCATCATTTTCAACCTTCTACATTACATTCAATTATATATATTTTTCTAATTTTATTTTAGTTGATATGGATACGAGCAACTACTTAGGCATCAACCTACCAAACCCCTCTATACCCGTACAAAACACCAACAGCTTATTCGGAATCCCACCAAACCCTAATTTAAATTGCGGATTGAATTTGGGGATACAAAACTCAACCCCTAATTTGAACTGCGGGTTGAATTTGGGCATTCAGAACCCAATCCCAAATTTAAATTGGGGTTTAAATTTGGGGGTTCAAAACCCAAACCCTAATTTGAATTGCGGGTTGAATTTGGGGATTCAAAACACGGAATATATTAGGGTTTCGACCGGACTGAAACTGTCAAATGACGAGCCTGAGTATAATTCTTACGCGAGCAGCTGTACAGCTGGCGCGAGCAGAGAGCTGTTAAATATATTTGAAGACTTACGACCTGAGTTTGCCAAACATGATCAAGAAGTTGATCGAATGATTCGCATCCAGGTTAAATTTTTCATATTTTTCATTTATACCCTTTTAAATATTTAAATTAGCAAATTTGAAATTTTGCCCTTCCGAAATGGGGAGTATGGAATTTTTTCCTGTAAAATGAAAGTATGTTGTATTTATTTAGCCTTGTGATGGATTTATTTGGCTACATTTGCTAAATAAATATCACATTTATCTGAACCCATTTATGTTTGAAACAAGGTAAATTTGATACTTTCATACGTACACTTTTGAAAATTTAAATTAGCATTTTTTTATTTTATAGATTAGCCAATTTACCCTTTCGAAATGTGTATTGTCAAAATTTTCCTTGTAAAAAAAAAAATGTAAAGCTTATTTACTACCCATGTGACAGACTTATTCATTTGTCTACACTTGCAAAATACCAAATTTATCTGAATCAACTTTTGTTTCAAACGGGTAAATTTGGTATTTTTTTTTTTTGCTTTTTTGGAGCGGTGAATTCGATATAATTTGGTATTTTTTTGTTTGCTTTTCTGGAGCGGTGAATTTGATATTTTGACTCAGATAAAATATTACAATTTAACTTTCTCAGTCCTTCAAAAATACCCATTTTTAAAATTTTCAAAATAATTTTTATTTTTATTTTTTAAACAGGAGAGGGACTTCTACAGAGGGTATCTGGAGGCAAAGCAGCGCTACACGAGCGCTCTCGTAACCTCGCTCAGCCGGAAATTCGAGCAGGAAGTCCGCAAGAAGAATCAGGAGCTCGAAACAATTACTGCTAAAAACAGGGACCTTGCTGAAAAACTGCAGCAGGCCGCCACAGAAGCCCAGCAATGGCAGCTCCAGGCCTGGCAGAGCCAGTCAACGGTCAACTCTCTCAATGAGCAGCTCAGACAGGCCGCTGAGTACTTCAACCAGTTCCAGCCTGTCGAAGAATACGCGGAAAACGAGGCGGAAAATGTAGTTGAGGCTTCGTCTGCGGCCGTTGGCGAGGCGGGTCAGGTGGATCGGGTGCTGAAATGCAGAAAGTGCGGGGGGAACGAGGCCGTGATGATCTTGATCCCGTGCCGCCACTTGGCGCTCTGCCAGTGGTGCGAGAGGAACGAGGCTCAGTGCCCTGTTTGCTTGAATGCTGTGTCTCACAGTGTGCAGGTGAATTTTAACTAGAGTGTGAGAGAGAGGGGGAGAGAAAAGGTGGTGTGGATAAACATTTTTGGTGAGAGGTGTTTTGGGAAAGATACGGACTTTTTTTGTGTTGTAAATATTAAAAATGATGAATGTTGATTATATAGAATGTATGATGACGTTTGACTGACAAAAAATTGATGGCGTTGATTTTTGTTTGACAATTTTTTTATTATTTTCGTTTGGCAATTTTTTTTATTATTTTTGTTTGACAATTTGTTTGATTATTTTTTTGACATTTTTTTATTATAATCTTTTTTGACAATTCTTTTATCATAAAAAAAAGTTCTGACAATTTTTTGATTATTTCTGTTTGACAATTTTTTTGATTATTTTTGTTTTGACAATTTTTTTGATTATTTTTTTTTTGACAATTTTTTTATTATAATTTTTTTTGACAATTTTTTTTATCAAAACTTTTTTTTGACAAAATTATGTTCCCTATTTTCTATTTGGTTTTCTTTTGCTGGAAATTGATGGTAGATTGTGATGAATCATGGAAATTGAGGATACAAAGTTATGCAATATCCTGCGAATTGTGATGAATCATGTAAGTACTTTGTTTGGCCAACGGTTTTGTTTTTGCGACTGGATCTGTTGTAGTGCATATTATTATTAATAAAATGTTTTTTTTCCATATCCAGCTTTCCATGTAATTTTTCTGGAGTTGAGATTTAAGTTTTGTCTATTATCCATGCTTAGTTATTTTTTTTTTTCCAATTGTGATTAGAAGCAAACTTTTGTTGATTATTTTTTTGTTATTAATGCATACACAAAAGAAGTTTTTCATGTGTTGATCATTTTTTTTGGACAAAATTGTGTTCCTTTGGTCAAAATGAGGCTTAATTGTACAATAAAGGGTTAACTAGGATAATTACTAATTAGGCTTAATCACGCTCCATTTAAAGCCTATTTCCCCCACAATACCAATCCCCTTTCAAACAACAGCCTCTCTGTCACTACCACAACAAAGGTAAAAAAACCTCAAACAAACAATGGAAACCATACCAAAAAACAACAAAACCAGAACCAGCAAAACCCTCATAACAATGAAGCTCGCAACCCTGCTCCAAGGTGGAACCCCTCCTCAAGCGTGGTGAACCAAAGCAGACAAGGAAACCCCATCACCGGCAAAAGGAACCCGGATCACTACCTCAACGCACTCATGAAAATATCTAAACATCTGCTTACCACTCCTCACCAAAACCCATCTCTCTACCACCCGACTATATCAACCGATGTTTCCGCTGCCTGGAGTTTGGACATCACCACTCCACGTGCCGAACGAACTCAGGTGTGTCTATTGTTTCCGTGCAGGGCGCAAGGTAAAGATTTGTCCCTTCATAAACTTCTCACAAACTTACGACCATCCTAAGATCACTAGAATCATTCCATATCATCCCCTCCAACCAAGAGGCATCCTTGGGGAGCAACACATGCCCGGGGATCGAGTCGAGAGATAATAGAAAAGTAAAAATGTAACAATACCAAATATCCGAATTTGTTGACGAAGTTTGGCTAGGTGGTTCGTGAGTTTTAATCACCCGTTTTTTACTAGTAGCTCTTACCGCGTTCGCAAGTGTCTATTCTCCGGGTCTTGCCTTTAGACACCGTTATCACTAATCCAAATAGCGTTTGTTTGCATAACTCGAATTGCCACTCGCTTTACAACAACTCGTAGTGAATTGATGAAACAAAACTTGAACCAGATCTTTTAAATCCAAACTAACAACAAGTTATTACAAATCATGCACAAGTTTTCTCCCTAATATCACAAGATTTTGAGTAAATATTATCAACACAAAAGAGAGAGAGAGATAGAGAGTTTATTTCTTTTCTTGACTTCAAAAAGAAGTTTGAAGTATATGTTACTCTTTTTTAAAATGAATTTTGAGAATTCCTTATAAACGAAGAAGGAGAAACAAGTTAAAAATGGTAAAATACGGCTATTCTATTCCGAATGAAATTATTCTGTTTGGAACGGAATGTAATGATGACAGTTTTCAAATCCAAATGGCTAAAAGTCTGTTATTCCATTCAGAACTAAATTATTCCATTCATAACTGAATATGATTGGTTTTTCAACTGTTTTATAGTGAGTATCCGTTCTGAACGGAATCATTCCGTTCAGAACATAATAACACAAATTTGTATTGTTTTGCAATATAACTTCTCTCAATTTTGTATATATATATAAATAACATAACTCAAAAAGAAATAAACCTAGCAAACTTAAGACTAAAGAAGTCCTCCAACACTTGATAAATTGAGAGATATGAGGCGTCTTCTTGTCTTTCCGAGATTGGAGAAATGTGTTCATCGTGACTAAATCTTCATTTCCGATTTCTTTACTTGAAGTCTTCTAAGTTTGAAAATCATTCTCAAAAATATATTAGTTGCTCCGAATAGTTATAAATATCATCAAACTGAGAATAACAGGGATCACCTACATCGAACGGTACCTTATGTAAAACCAATTATGCCTGTCACCCATGAGAAGGAACTCGGCAAAATGAAGAAAGTCAATTATGCCTGCCACCCATGAGAGAGATCAATCGAGACAAAACCACAATCCTTCGATTACAAGGTATTGATTGAAATTCTAAACATCCCTCCACATGCATGGTGTACAGATGACCTTACCTCTGTCACTAGTTCATTCGGCATAGTTCTTATCCATGACCCTTTGGAGGAATTGACCTCTATGAGAAGCATCGAGATGGTCATCGCCACTTCAGAGCTCAAGAGGGTTCACAAACTGTTAGACATGATCTCCGGTGGCCTTGTCCATGAATTGATTGTCAGAGTGAAATCTCACTTGCGTGAAACCATAAACTACTTCATCCCAACAGATCCTTCCCCTCTAGAATAGATCTTCGATGATATGGTGCACGAAATAATTGTTGGCTTGCATCGTCACTCTCCTGAAATTGAAAGCCCAGACCATCTCGAAATTTAGGACTCGCCTCATGACAACCCTTGTTCATCGGAGGACAAATTGGTCAAGATGAAATCGAGCGAACTTCACACACTCACTCAGGCAACAATCTCCAAAATTATGGTTGAAATCAGGAAACCATCCGCCCAAATTGAAGCTCCGAACATGGTTGGAGCAAAGAAACAAAGGACTATTTCGCCATGATTAATGATGGATAATGGATCCAATATATTTCCCACTATCGAGGCGACGGATACTACTGTTCTGAAGGAACACACTGATGTTAGAAGCTATCACACGCTTTGTAGCTAAGACGCTGATGCCGGGAGGGCGAGTTAGATGGAATGACACAATCGACATGCCCTCCGATTCCTCAGACGGAGATTCGATCAATTAATCTATGAACTTGACGGCGGAATTCCCGGCCTCCACGCGAGATTCATCGCAGAATTACCCATAATCACGTATCGAAAGAATCAAGAGAGTGAAATCGTGGAGTGCTCCATTTGTCTTGCTGAATTAGAGGATGATGACCTGGTAAGAGCATTGCCGAATTGCGTGCACCTGTTCCACCAGAAATGTATTGACAAATGGCTGGCTAGATGTGGTGCATGCCCAGTTTGTCGTTCTATTGTTATACCAAACCAGGAGTCGCCTTTGAGAGTGATTATAGAATTGCCATCCACATCGGCATCAGCAACGACATCACCGATGATGTCAGCAACGTCGACTTTCAATAGTTCGCCATTGAATATAATTATTAGTAATACTAATAGTCAAGAGTATGAAATCACTGAGGAGAGCGTGCTAATCGTGCAGAACACGCGTGCTAGGGAGGTCTCCTCTGTATTTCCAAGTAATGTTACCACTTTCATCCTTCTTCTCAAAGTAGCTCCTGAATTAAAGCAGTCAATGGGACAAAAAAGAAAAAAATTTCATCTTACATTAGGGCTAGGCCCAAATCTCTCTCTATTTCTACATCTAATGTTTTAATGGGCTTGAGAAAATCATGTAGAAAACCCAAAGCTGTTAAATTTCACGATGTAAAAGCAATGAAAGGCCCTAAAAAGGCAAAACAAAAACAAAAGGAAAACTTTTAGAAACAAAAAGAAAGTAGATATGCAAATTATTGCAATAGAGAATGAAATGTCTAACCCCACTGCATTAGACATAGAAACTAAAAAACAATGTACATAAGGCTGTGGGGCAGTAAAATTTACCAATTCATCCATCTCCTTACTCTTTCGCTCTAGTTGCCTCTCCTTTACTTCTTGGCTGTTGCCTGTGACGGGGATCCATGAAAGTAATAATGCCCTAGGCCAAACTGTTTTGCCATGTGGGAAACGAATTATGTATCAGACATATTATTTTTGTATTAGATATTTTATCTCATATAATAATTGTACGTAAAGGTTGTTAGATTATTAATTAACCATGAATATGTATGTTCGTTATATGTCATCAAGAATATGTGATTCTAATAGTAAAACCGTAAAGTAAAGTGAATACAATTCTAAATTATCCCTAGTCATATATGAAATATTTGTAAGACAAACATATTTGAAAATCTCAAATCATATATATAGTTACTAGTATGTTATTTCGATGATGATCACGTTTTACTGATCATGGATATTGGATATCAATTCCTTAATATAAATATATGTTGGAGAACATATATTGGATTGACCCACTATGAGAATATACATGAAATATGTCATTAGTATTTTCTCATCATCTAATGTATGAGTAGTCCTTTGACTTGAGGTCATCATAGATTCCTGCATGTATATTTTTATACTTTAACATAGTCAAACGTTGTCTTTAACCGGATAATTATAAAAGCAATGATCGGGTATTTAGTAAACCATGAGTTGGAATGTGAATGATCAAGATAGAATTTGTTACTCTCGGATACGAGAGAGATATCTCAGGCCCCCCTGATAAATTGAGACTGAAGGAAAACACACGGCCATGTATGAAAGAATTAGCATGTGTTGTTAATATCTTTTAATTTATTCAGTCTAATTATAATTCAGGAAAGAGAATTGATCATAATAAGGATGACGCAAAACCATGTCTTATGATCAATATAAATATCGTTTAACAAAGGGACGTTAACAAAGGGACAAAATACATAATTGTTGTATAGGTTATGATCACGTGTCATTCATTTAATTTGGGTAATCATTGTAGGATTAGTGCCCTAGACCAAATGTATTTGTATTAGGAAATGGATTATGTATTAAGACATTATTATTTATTCAATAAAGGTTGTTTCTTATATATCTGTGTGTATGGGTTGTGAATATAAATCTTATATCAACCAAGAATGACACTTCGGGATCACGTCATCAGAATACATGATTCTGATAGTAGAACTGTGAACCAACGAATGACATTCTGAATTGTCCCTAGTGATATGTAGGATGTTTATAGAGATATACATACTTCAGGTAAGAAGCTACATATCCACACTAGTATATTCGCAGGCTGGATGATCATATTCTGCTGATCATGGACATAGAGATGTCAAGCCTGTAATATAAGTACGTGTTAGAGAATACGTACTGGACTGACCACACTATGAGAATATGCATGGTATATGTCATTAGTGATTCTCATATGAATAGTATGCTTGTTCCTACGACCTGAGGTCACCATGGATTCATGTATGTGAAACTGCATACTTTCATATGATCCTACGTCATTCGTAATGGGGTGATCATTAGGGTAATCATTAGGTAGGCACTGAATCATGACGAGGAATGTGAGTGACCAAGATGGGATTTGTTCCTCTCGACAAGAGGGAGATATCTCTGGGCCCCTGTTGAACTAGGACTGATGGAAATGCATGGCCATGCTCAAAATGGATTAACATGTGTTGTTAATATCATTTTGTATTTGCTCAGTCTAATTCTCGTTCAGGAAAGAGACTTTGATCAAACTCAAGGATGACATATTACCATGCCTTGTGATCAAGACGTATATCGTAGAACAAAAGAAATAAGCAAATGTCTATTTAGATAGGTTTATGATCGCTGATCATTTCATTTAACATGGATAGTCATGACATCAGTCTAGAGGTTACTCATGACTTACGATCTTTAGAAGATCGTTGCCAGCGTTAAATGGAACCTACACGGTCACACAATGAACTCCATTCGTACGGGATGAATATGTCTCAGAATAGTTATACATATGATGTATAAATTGGTGAACGAAATAATCAAGTATTGGATAATTGATTGAACAAAACAGTGCCATTCCGTTGGCAACGGAATAGTTCCGTTCCCAACGGAATATATATGGAAACTGTAATAACCTTAGCTGCCAAGTATTCCGTTATGGAAATACCTATTCCGTTGGCAACGGAATAGGCGCATATTAGGGTTTTAGTTATGGTAACTGAGCAATCGTTCGCCTCTCTCTCTAGTATAAATAGAAGGGCATAGTCTCTCTATTCTACACACAACTCAGAAGCCTTAGAGGCCGTCTATTACACAGAAAAGAGAGAGAAAGTTTTAAGAGATATTCGGAAAGTATTTCCGGACTTGTCTAGCCAAGTTCGGTTATTTCTTACGTCTGAAATTCGCGTGGATACAAGTAGAGGTTCTCTATCTTGAGAACTTGCGAGCGATCGATCTTCATCCCTGGGAGAAGCAAGGAGATCGCGAGCCGAGCTTCATGAAGGAGAAGGTTTCAAGTCAGAAAAGTTCAGACCTACATCCGTTCTTCGTCTCGCGGATCAGGAAGATCCGAGGTATAAATCTTAATAGTTAATCTCGTACTTTTATTCCCTTAACGTAGATCCTAGGGCGGGTTAAATCCATAGATTCCGCTGCGCATGTAACGTACATGGTTATGGATTTCTCAACAGTGTCATCAGAGCGTTTGTTAAGGAAATAATCATCTATTACATATTTAAAATTTAGTAAATTCTTGTATAATAAATTTTAGGGTTTTCAAAATATTATTTCAAACTATCACGGAAATAGTTTCTAGGAATATAATATTGGATATTATGATTTTCTGGAGTTTCGAAAAATAGTTTTTCAAAATCCATTTTGGAAATGGAACTAAAATAAAAGAAAATACGAATTCTCAGCACATCTCCGTTGAGAACGGAGTACTTCCGTTGAGAACGGAACAGTTCCGTTCCCAACAGAATAATGCTGATTTTGCGAGAAACCCTAATTTTTGTTATACATGGAATTTAAATATACAAATATGGTATGAGCTTTAGATCTGTGTTATAATCTTGTGTGTGAATGCTTGTAATTTTATTTAATATATATGGAAACCAGTGAGTTGTCCAAAGTTGTAATTATGGCAACCTGTGAGTTGTCCAAATTTGTAAATTACCTTTTCTAGCAATATGATAGTTGTTTGGATAGATATTATTTCAAGAGTTCAAGGCAAGAGATCTTGGCGCATCTTCGGAAGATGGCATTGGATCTTCGTACACACAACGAAGGGTTCATTGATGATTACTTCCGCAATTTAGAGTTATGTCTAGAATTAGGAACCTCATGATTGCTCGTGAGGATTAAGCTCATACCATATTTAACTTAGTTTCTGTGATGTTTATATTTATAAATCTAAAATAAAATCCTTCATAATGTTAAGTAAGGAAGTGACCCCCATGTCACTAAATCCCTTAGTACTTAGACAGTCTTCCATGTGGGTCATGCCAAAGCTAAGCATATGGAGGATTGTCTTTGTAAAGGAGGGTATGCAGGAAATGACGTCCAGCATGGGTCATGCCAAAGCTGAGTGTGCTGGACTCTATTTTGCTGATAATCATACTTGGTTAAAATTAACTGAGCAAGCAAGTCGGACTTGGTCTCATGACACAAGATGAAATAATACACCGGGCATATGATGCTCATTCCATAAAAGGAAAGAGTTGTATATGATACAATTGGAAGTGTTCCTACCTAAATAGTTGTGTATTGAGGGTTGCGCCAAAGCGCATTTAATACTCAATAAAATACGGATCTTGACTTACTATGAAACCTCATTCATTTGAAGTTTCCGAATCAATACTACTGAAGGTGGTTGATTTGAAGAAAAATAATGGGAGTACAATATAAGAAACACCAAAACAAAACAACCCCAACGAATAAATAATAATGACACTTTACATTTTAACTTGTAGAATAATAGCAAATAATAATTCTACTGGGTTGAATTTGCGATCTATCCTTGAGAAGGATAAGCTCAATGGGTCTAACTTACTTGACTGGTTTAGAAACCTAAGAATTATTCTCAAGGCTGACAATAAACTGTATGACATAGAAGAGGCTTATCCAGAGGAACCAGAACTGGGAGCAACAAGGGCTGCCCCAGATACATATGCTAAATACGTTAAGGATGACACGGAGATAGCTTGTCTCATGCTAGCGACCATGACCTCCGAGCTTCAGAAGCAACTGGAGGACATGGGTGCTTACGATATGATCGTAACTCTCAAGGAAATGTTCCAAGAACAGGCTAGAGTTGAGCGCTACAAAGCGACCGTCTCTCTGACTAACACAAAGATGGTTGAAGGTTCATCTGTGAGTGCTCATGTACTCAAGATGAAGATCTATCTTTATCAATTGGAGATGCTTGGTTCAGCTATGCCCAGAGAATTGGCTGTTGACATAATTCTCGAATCGTTACCTCCTAGTTTTAAGCAATTCATCATGAACTATAATATGCATCAGATGGAGAAATCCATCACCGAGTTGCATGGGATGCTTAAAAACGCACAGGAGGACATGAAGACAAGTGTTGTCAAAGATGTCCAAATGGTTCACAAGAAGAAAGGTAAGAAGACCGGGAACAAGAGCAATGATAAAGGTAAGGTGTTGCCTAAACCTAAGATCAAGAAAGACAAGGAGTGAGTTTGCTTCCATTACAACAAGGTTGGTCATTGGAAGAGAAACTGCAAACTCTATCAGGACGAAATCAAGAAGGATAGTGTGACTACCGCTTCAGGTATTTTTGTTATTGAAACTAATTCACTTACCCCTAAATCTTGGGTATTGGATACCGGATATGGTACTCACATTTGTAATGATGTGCATTGACTACAAAGGAGTAGAAGATTAACTAAGGGCGAAGTCGACCTACGTGTGGGAAATGGAGCAAGAGTTGCTACATTAGCCGTAGGAACTTATTTATTGACTTTGCCTAGTGGACTTGTATTAGTACTTAATAATTGTTATTTTGTACCTGCTATGAGCAGAAATATTATTTCTATTTCTAGTCTAGCTTTAGATGGTTATAAATTTGTTATTGAGAATAATAATTGTTCTATCTTAAAAGATAATCTTTTCTATGGAAATGTTCTATTAGAAAGAGGTCTTTACGTGCTAGATCTTAAGAAAGAGAATTATAAGTCCACATATAACATTAACACTAAACGATTCAAACCAAATGACTCAAATACGATGTACTTCTGGCACTGTCGCTTAGGCCATATAAATGAGAAACACATTTCTACACTCCACTCTCATGGACTTTTAGACTCATTTGATTTGGAATCATTTGAGATGTGCAAGTCTTGTTTACTTGGCAAGTTGACTAAGAAACCCTTCATAAATGTTGGTGAAATGGTCAATGACTTATTAGAACTCATACATACTGATGTATGTGGACCAATGAGTACGCCGGCTAGAGGTGGGTATCGGTACTTCATAACTTTCACGGACGACTTCAGTAGATATGGATATGTCTACCTAATGAAGCACAAGTCTGAATCATTTGAAGTGTTCAAAGAATTTAAGAATGAAGTACAAAATCAACTTGGCAAGAAGATTAAAGCACTTCGATCTGATCGAGGAGGCAAATATCTGAGTCAGGAATTTGAGGATCATCTCAGAGAATGTGGAATAGTTTCACAACTGACTCCTCCAGGAACTCCTCAGTGGAATGGAGTGTCCGAAAGGAGGAATCGAACCTTATTGGATATGGTTCGATCGATGATAAGTCAAATGAGCCTTTCAATGTCTTTCTGTGGTTACGCTCTTGAGACTGCCGCATTCATACTGAACATGATTCCATCTAAAGCGGTTCAAAAGATGCCATATGAGATGTGGACGGGAAAAAGCCCCAAGTTGTCTTTTCTTAAAATTTGGGAATGTGAGACTTTTGTCAAACGTCAGTTTCCCGATAAACTCGGACCTAAATCTAACAAGTGCCTATTCGTGGGATATCCTAAAGAAACTAAGAGATATTACTTTTACCACCCATCAGAGAACAAAGTGTTTGTTTGTCGTAATGGAGACTTCTTGGAAAGAGAGTTTATCTCTATGAGAAGTAGTGGGAGAAAAGTACAACTCGAAAAATTCGAGACCCACCTATAGTTGCAGAACCTATGATGGAGGAACAAACAAACTCTCAAGGAGTTGGTGAGCTTGAAACACAACAGACTCAACGTAGATCTAGTAGGATTCATCATGAGCCCGAGAGATACGGATTTCTCGTGTCTAATGATGATGATGTGACATTCATAGATGATGAACCCACGTCCTACCAAGATGCTATGAAGAGTCTCGTCTCTCAGAAATGGTTAGAAGCCATGAGAGCCGAGATGCAATCCATGCAAGTCAATCAAGTTTGGAACTTGATTGATCCATTCGAAGGATTGAAGACCATCGGATGTAAGTGGGTCTTTAAGAAAAAGACTGACGTGGATGGAAAGGTACAAACCTACAAAGCAAGGCTTGTGGTGAAAGGTTTCAAACAAGATCATGGTATTGACTATGACAAAACTTTCTCACCTGTAGCTATGCTTAAATCCATCAGAAATCTATTAGCCATAGTAGCATATTATGACTATGAAATATGGCAAATGGATGTCAAAAAAACTTTCCTATATGGAAATCTGACCGAGGACGTGCATATGATGCAACCCGAGGGTTTTGTCGATCCTAAGAATTCTGGTAAGGATTGCAAGCTTCAGAAATCCATCTATGGATTGAAGCAAGCATCTCGAAGTTGGAACTTTCGTTTTGATGAAGTCATCAGAAGTTTTGGTTTTTATCAAAAATGAAGATCGAGGTGGCGAATATTTAAGCCTAGAGTTTGACGATCATCTTAAAGATTGTGGAATAGTTCCACAACTTACTCCTCCTGGAACACCTCAATGGAATGGTGACTCGGAAAGGAGAAACCGAACTTTATTATATATGGTTCGGTCTATGATGAGTCAAACAGATCTTCCGATATCCTTTTGGGGTTATGCCTTTGAGACTGCCACGTTCATACTAAACAAAATTCCATCAAATGCTGTTCAAAAGACTCCATATGAGATATGGACTGGGAGGAGTCCCACATTGTCTTTTCTAAAGATTTGGGGTTGTGAAACTTATGTGAAGCGTCAAATTTCTGACAAGTTAACACCGAAATCTGATAAATGCTTATTTGTGGGATATCCTAAAGAAACTAAAGGATATTACTTTTACAACCCATCCGAGAACAAAGTGTTTGTTGCTCGAAATGGTATCTTTTTGGAAAGAGAATTTATTTCTAAAGGAACTAGTGGGAATAAAGTACACCTTGAAGAAATTCAAGATCCACTATTTAGCAATGAACAACCATTGGAAGATCCACTAGTCTCTTCAAGAGTTAACGAGTTCGGTCTTGAAACACAAGATGCTGCTCGTAGATCTGGTAGAGTTCGTCATGAGCCCGAGAGATATGGATTTCTCGTGACTGATGATAAAAATGTGGCACTCATAGATGATGAACCCACATCTTACCAAGAAGCTATGAAGGATCCTGATTCTCATAAATGGTTAGAAGCCATGAAAACTGAGATGCAGTCCATGTACGATAATCAAGTTTGGAACTTAATTGATTCACCTGAAGGTTCTAAGACCATTGGGTGTAAATGGGTTTTCAAAAGGAAAACTGACATGGACGGAAATGTGCATACCTATAAAGCGAAACTTGTTGCGAAAGGTTTCCGACAAATGCATGGTATAGACTATGACGAAACTTTCTCACCAGTTGTCATGCTTAAATCGATTAGAATTCTGCTTGCCATAGCTGCATATTATGACTATGAGATATGGCAAATGGATGTCAAAACAACTTTTCTTAATGGAAATTTACTCGAGGATGTGTATATGACACAACCCGAGGGTTTCGTAGATCCTAAGAATTCTGGTAAGGTTTGCAAATTGCAGCGATCCATTTATGGATTAAAGCAAGCATCTCGGAGTTGGAATCTTCGTTTTGATGAAGTAATCAAAGGTTTTGGTTTTATCAAAAATGAAGATGAACCTTGTGTTTACAAGAGGGTTAATGGGAGCGCAATAGTTTTTCTAGTACTTTATGTAGATGATATATTACTCATTGGAAATGACATTCCGACTTTAAGACATTTTTAGGAAAGTCTTTTGCAATGAAGGACCTAGGAGATGCCGCTTATATACTCGGCATTAAGATCTATAGAGATAGATCTAAAAGGCTCATAGGTCTAAGTCAAAGTACCTATATTGACAAAATGTTGACACGATTTTGAATGGATGATTCGAAAAGAGGTTTCATACCAATGTCACATGGCATAAAATTGAGTAAGACTCAACGTCCTGCTAATCAGGAAGAACGAAATCGCATGAATAAAATTCCGTATGCTTCGGATATTGGATCTATCATGTATGCCATGCTTTGTACTAGACCAGATGTATCATATGCATTAAGTGCAACTAGCAGATATTAATTTGATCCTGGTAAAAGTCACTGGACAACAGTCAAGAATATTCTGAAGTACTTGAGAAGAACTAAAGATTCATTCTTGGTTTATGGAGGATTTAAAAGTGAGCTAGTTGTAACAGGTTACACGGACTCAAGCTTTCAAACCGACAATGATAATTTTAGATCACAATCTGGTTATGTGTTTTGTTTGATTGGAGGTGCAATAAGTTGGAAAAGTTTCAAATAGGACACTGTAGCGGATTCTATGACAGATGCGGAGTACATAGCAGCTTCAGAAGCAGCTAAGAAAGCAGTTTCGATGAAGAAGTTCATTAAAGAACTCGGTGTGGTTCCTAGTATCGCAAATCCTGTGGATCTTTATTGTGACAACAATGGGGCAATCGCGCAGGCAAAGGAACCAAGATCACATCAGAGAACAAAATACATACTTCGATGTTTCCATTTGATCTGGGAGATCATTGCAAGAGGAGATATTAAAATATGCAGAGTTGATGGTGATGATAATGTTGCCGATCCGTTGACTAAACCACTTTCTCAAGCAAAGCATGAGCGTCATGCTAGGTCGATGGGTATTAGATACTTGTTAGATTCGGTCTAGTGCAAGTGGGAGATTGTTAGTAGTATGCCCTAGGCCAATATATTTGAGATCTAGATGTATGGATTGTGTTAAACAAACATTGTGTTTATTTAGAGATATTTTATATAATAAATGCATATTGGTTATTCTATTCTTATTACTAAAATGAACCTTGAATATGATATACAGCTTTATATCATCAAAGTATGCGACTTTGATAGTAAAACTATAAAGTATTATAAATTATATTCTAAACCGTTCCTGATCATTCATAGGATGTTTGTGAGACAAACATACTTTATGATAAGCTATAAATGGACATCAGTATCTTAGTTGACTGATAGTCACGTTTTACTGATCATGAATAAGAGTTATTAAGTCATTAACGTAAGTACATGTTAGAGACCATATACTGGATTGACCCACCGTTAGAATACTACATGGTTCATGCCATTAGTTATTCTCAGTAAAGAATGTATCTGTAATCCTTAGACTTGAGATTATCTCAGTTTCCTACATGAGAAATTTTATACTTTAATATAATCTAACATCGTCTTTAACCGGGCGGTCATAAAGATTATAATTAAGTATATAATGAATTGTGCGGAGGAAAGAGTTTAATTAAGATAGGATTTGTTCCTCTCATAAATTGAGAGAGATATCTTTAGACCTCTTGATGATTTGATTGAAGAAATGCACGGCCGTGCTCGAGTGAATTAATAAGGAGTTATTAATGCCATTTCATGTTCAATCAAATTCGGTGTCAAGAAATATTTATCGACCAACGTAAGGTTGACACATACCATGCCTTATGGCCGATATAGATATCGTGTAACTAAGAGATACAATGCATGAACATAAGTTAGGTTTGATCGAATCATCCATACTTGCTTAATTTGGGTAATCATGATGTCTTGCTAGAGACCGCTCATGATTTATAATCCGTTGTGATTATTGCCAACATTAAGTGAACCTACAGGGTCACACACAAAGAACAACTATTGAGACGTACACAGAAAAATCATAACTTATGTGATAAGTTGTATGAAGAGCTACATAGTCAAGTGACACATCCAATTTTACATCTTATATGATAAGGTGTGTTGCATATATGGTTACATAGTTATCATGCACATAGGATATGAAACTTATGGACTATATAGGCACAAGAGACACTCCAAAATGATTGATGAAGGCATATTATTTTCGTCCAACTTTTGTGAGACAAAAGGAGAGAAAAATCCGAAAATTATTCTCTTGTTATTTCTGTGAGAAAAATGAAGAACGAATACTAGCATATATCATTCTTTATCCATTCAAAGGGGTTGTTCGTGTGGATATCGGTAGAGGACGAAGCGAAGTGCGGCGTCTTTGTGATTCGGGTTGAAACCGTGGTTTGTTTGGAGAATCGGTTTGCTTGGAGATCGCTTGGAGATCGGTTTGTGAGACCGGTTAGACGAAACATACAAAGGATCGGTTTGGAATCGGGCAAAGAAAAGCGCCAACCAAATTCGCTTTCGATCATCACGGATTAAGCGTAATCCGAAGGTACAAAGTTATGAACTTTTCTTTGATTTAATTGTAATTCACGGATCCTTCTTTTGGGTTTCGAATTCGATTATGTTTTGTTTTTGTTTTTCCGCTGCGTTATGAACGGTAGAAACCCAACAGTCATGACATCAGTGTAGAGGTAACTCATGACTTACGATCTTTAGAAGATCATTGCCAGTGTTAAATGGAACCTACAAGTTCACACAATGAACTCCATTCGTACGGGATGAATATGCCTCAAAATAGTTATACATATGATGTATAAATTGGTGAACGAAATAATCAATTATTGGATAATTGATTGAACAAAACAGTGCCATTCCGTTGGCAACGGAATAGTTCCGTTCCCAACGGAATATATATGGAAACTGTAATAACCTTAGCTGCCAAGTATTCCATTATGGAAATACCTATTCCGTTGGCAACGGAATAGGCACAGATTAGGGTCTTAGTTATGGTAACTGAGCAATCGTTCGCCTCTCTCTAGTATAAATAGAAGGATAGAGTCTCTCTATTCTACACACAACTCAAAAGCCTTAGAGGCCGTCTATTACACAGAAAAGAGAGAGAAAGTTTTGAGAGATATTCGGAAAGTATTTCTGGACTTGTCTAGCCAAGTCCGGTTATAAAGTACGTCTGAAATTCGCGTGGATACGAGTAGAGGTTCTCTATCTTGAGAACTTGCGAGTGATCGATCTTCATCCCTAGGAGAAGAATGGAGGTCGCGAGCCGAGCTTCAGGAAGGAGAAGGTTGCAAGTAAGAAAAGTTCAGACCTACATCCGTTCTTTGTCTCGCGGGTCAGGAAGATCCGAGGTATAAATTTTAATAGTTAATCTCGTACTTTTATTCCCTAAACGTAGATCCTAGGGCGGGTTAAATCCATAGGTTTCGTTGCGCATGTAACGTGTACATGGCTATGGATTTCCCAACAATCATAACGTCGTACTAAAGGCTACTTATGATTTATAAACTTGAAGTTTATTGCCAATATTAAATGAGCCTACATAGTCGCACACAAACATAACTAACTCGGTTGGACACATAAAATCAAAAGGAAGGTGAAGAGGTGTGAGCATTAGATGCTATAAATAGATGAAGGATTCCTCTGATTAGGTCAGAAGATTCAGATTACACCCTAGCCACTTATTGAGAGAGAGAGGAAGAGAAACTAGATCTAGTAATCTCGGTTTCTCATGCAACGAGTTAGTCGCATGTGGATACGTGTAGAGGGCGGTGCCAGAGTCGTAGCACCTTTTCGTGATTAGATCTGCAAGGAGACACACGGAGATCGTTTGGAGACGAATCGCGAAGCCCTACAAACTGGATTAGCCGAATCCGAGGTATAAATAAGATTTATTTTTCTGATTTGATTGATAATACATGGATCCTCGGTTAGGAAACGGGTAAATTTTCAATTCCGCTGTGCCTCTGAGACTACGCGTTTCCTTTCAATCGACCCTAGTATCATGAAGCCAACCATCATAGAGAATTGTTGTGTTCGCACCCCTGGGTAATTACCGGACCAAGGTGCGAACCCCTTAAGATCTGTGGTCTTACTTGTTATGCTCGGACTTTTCGGCTACTGTCGTGCCTCGTCGGTCCAAATCGTGCTTGCGGATTTGGTTTTGGACTTCTCTTGTGGATACTTCGCCTACTCGCCTGAGTATCTAGAGATGTGACGTGCTTCACACTTCAAGATAAGAATTAAAATATACAAGCAAAATTACACGAATAATAATAGATAAATTATTGAACAACTAAATATAAATACTAAGTCGATTAGATTACTAACACCGCACTCTAGGGGGCGGGTTAGTTATAGTACATAACTAAACCAAAATCAAGATACATAGAGGTACAGAAAGTAACACTCTCTAATACAATTCTATAGTAGCACGTTGTCACGCCGCCCTCCTGGTAGATCTCTACTCTCTCTCTCTCTCTCACACACACTCTCTCTCTCTCTCTCTCTGTATTTTTCTCTCTATTAATTGTCCCTCCTGCCTGTTAGTCATCCCATGAAGGGTCCTTTTATAGGGGTGAGACCTCTAGGATTTCCATGGTCCCCAGATGGCAGGAGATATATTCGGAGATCCTTACAAATCTTTGTGTATTAACCCTTGATTTATCTTTTCTCAACATGCCTCTTCCTGATCGCGTCCGATGTTGGATTTCAGACGTGCATAAGCAGCGGAAAAACAAAATTTCGTCCAAAACCAATCCGAGGATTCGTGCGTATCGGTTAAATCAAAGAAATAAATCTTAATAATACCTTTCGGATTACGCTTAATCCGTGACGCTCAAACCATGCATATTGTCCATGAGCCTCTAAACGGGTTACCGTCCTAACCGATTTTACGTCCGTCTAGGCCGTCTAGGTCGGATCGTGCGGAAGTCATCTACCGCACACACAATCGGTCTCCACCAAAACTCTCAACAAACCGTTCTCATCTTCTTAGGCCGAATAGATCACAAGCGCCGAAAGTACGAACGCCTCTACCGGTGTCCACACGAACAAACTTCTTAAAACGGGAAGAAGAACAATATATATGCTAGTAGCTTGTTCTCCTCTTGCATAAGAAAACTCTTCTTATTTTATCTCACAAAAAATGTATATAATTGCTCTCATATAATCGCACTTTTTCATTTTTGTCATATAAAAAGGAAAGCACCCTTTCATAATTTTGTCATACAAATTAGAAAGTATATTTTCTCTCTTTTGTCTCACAAAAGAGAATGAGAAATAATGAGAGAGAGAATGATGTGTTGTATATAGAATTTGGAGCCCTCTATGTCCTTATATAGAGGTGAAGAGTCATGTCTCTTCACACTAAAAGATGTGTATGACATCACTCATCATTATCCATATGCCATCATGTAGACTCTTCTAGATTACATGATCTTTTGTGCTCATAGTCTTTATATACATATATATCACATCTTATCACATAAGATGACAATATATTTTGTGACATTCTTATGCAACTAATCATATAAGTCGCTAGGATTTTCTGCGCCCGTTTCAGTTTGTTCTTTGTGTGTGACCCTGTAGGTTCACTTAATGTTGGCAATGGACTTGTCAGTCTATAAATCATGAGTGGACTCTAGCAAGCCATCATGACTACCCAATTTAAGTGAATATCGGTGATCCGATTTACCTAATCAACAATCACGTATTTAGTCCCTTTGTCACACGATATCTATATCGATCATAAGGCATATAATACGCCATCCTTTATTATTCAAATAATATTTGTTGATCCTAAATTAAACTGAACAAGAACAAATGACATTAATAACTCTTATTAATTCATTTGAGTATGGCCATACATTTCTTCAGTTCAATTCATCAAGAGGCCTAAAGATATCTCTCTCATTTATGAGAGGAACAAATCCCATCTTGATTGCACTCATCCCTCTACATGATTCATTGTATACATAATCATAACCGTTATGACCATCCGGTTAAAGGCAGTGTTAGATTATATTAAAGTATAAAATTACTCATGTTGGGAACCGAGACAATCTCAGGTCAAAGGACTATAAATACTTTATGTTACAAGAATCGCTAATGACGTAAAACATGTAGCATTCTTATGGCGGGTCAGTCCAGTATATGGTTTCTAACATATACCTATGTTAATGACTTGATAACTATTTATCCATGATCGGTAAAACATAATCATCGAGTCAACTAATATACTTGGTGTACATTTATAGCTTGTATATAAATATATATTTATATGTATCTGCAAGTATATTTGTCTCCACAAATATCCTATAAATGACCAGGGACGATTTTGAATAGCATTCATAACACTTTATAGTTTTACTATCAAAGTCACGTACTTTGATGACATAAAGCTGAATTACATATTCATGGTCTATTTTAATTATATTAAAATAACCTATACGCACATATTATATGAAATATCTTAGAATAAATATTATATTTGTTATTACAATCCATCATCTAGGTCGCAAATACTTTGGCCTAGAGCATAACACCATCACGCCTGGCATTGTTGGAATTTCCCCCTTGAATGCCAATCAGATCTTCAATCAGTCTATGATTTTAGCGTTGGTGTTTCTTCCTTGTTTGGACACCATTGAGCCGCTCTACTTGAGTTACGATTTCTTGTGCTTCGCGCTGTCGGGTCGAGTGATACCACGCCCACAGGTGGACCGTGATGCGATATGTGCTCCAATCGCGCTCCAGCTGTTGGGTTTCTACCATTCATAACGCAGCGGAAAAACAAAATCGAATTCGAAACTCAAAAGAAGGATCCGTGAATTACAATTAAATCAAAGAAAAGTTCATAACTTTGTACCTTCGGATTACGCTTATTCCGTGATGATCAAAAATGAATTTGGATGACGTTTTCTTTGCCGGATCGAAACCGGTTTCCAAACCGATCCTTTGAATGTTTCGCCTAATCGGTCTCACAAACCGATCTCCAAGCAATCTCCAAACGAACCGATTCTCCAAGCAAACCGATTCTCCAAATAAACCGATTCTCCAAACAAAAACCACGGTTTCAACCCAAATCACAAAGACGCCGCACTTCGCTTCGTCCTCTACCAGTATCCACACGAACAACCCCTTTGAACGGATAAAGAACGATATATGCTAGTCTTCGTTCTTCATTTCTCTCACAGAAAATAACAAGAGAATAATTTTCGGATTTTTCTCTCCTCTTTGTCTCACAAAAGATGGACGAAAAATATTATGCCCTTAATGTGATTTTGGGGTGTCTCTTGTGCCTATATAGTCCATAAGTTTCATATCCTATGTGCATGGTAACTATGTAACCATATATGCAACACACCTTATCATATAAGATGTAGGATTTGGTGTGTCACTTGACTATGTAGCTCTCCATACAACTTATCACATAAGTTATGATTTTTCTGTGTACGTCTCATTAGTTGTTCTTTGTGTGTGACCCTGTAGGTTTACTTAATGTTGGCAATAATCACAATGGATTATAAATAATGAGCGGCCTTTAGCAAGACATCATGATTACCCAAATTAAGCAAGTATAGATGATTCGATCAAACCTAATTTATGTCATGCATTACATCATTGTTAATAAGGCATGGTTTGTGTCAACCTTATGTTGGTAGATAAATATTTCTTGACACCGAATTTGATTGAACATGAAATGACATTAATAACTCCTTATTAATTCACTTGAGCACGGCCATGCGTTTCTTCGATCAAATCATCAAGAGGCCTAAAGATATCTCTCTCAATTTATGATAGGAACAAATCCTATCTTAATTAAACTCTTTCCTCCGCACAATTCATTATATACCTAATTATAATCTTTATGATCGCCCGGTTAAAGACGATGTTAGACTATATTAAAGTATAAAATTTATCATGTAGGAAACTGAGATAATCTCAAGTCTAAGGATTACAAATACATTCTTTACTGAGAATAACTAATGACACGAACCATGTAGTATTCTCAAGGTGGGTCAATCCAGTATATGGTCTCTAACATATACTTACGTTAATGACTTAATAACTCTTATTCATGATCAGTAAAACGTGACCATCAGTCAACTAACATACTGATGTCCATTTATAGCTTATCATAAAGTATGTTTGTCTCACAAACATCCTATGAATGATCAGGGACGGTTTAGAATATCATTCATAATACTTTATAGTTTTACTATCAAAGTCACATACTTTGATGATATAAAGCTGAATATCATATTCAATGTTCATTTTAGTAATAAGAATAAAATAACCAATACGCATTTATTATATAAAATATCTCTAAATAAACACAATGTTTGTTTAACATAATCCATACATCTAGGTCTCAAATATATTGGCCTAAGGCATACTACTAACACCAAATTCCTTGCATCTCTTTTGTTGTCCTTTTTTTCGCAGTTTTGCTCCAAATTCTACAATCACACATGATCTTGGCAGTAACTTGATTCTTTGACTAAAACATAAGTAAAATTCTAAAATAACAAGTAAAAGTGCAGAAAGTAAGATACAAGATAGGCGATAAACATCTATATGAAATATCCCTATCAAGCTACCAAAGTGGGCTATAAATCAAATTACTCGTGTCATACGCTCATTCTTTTGGAAATGTGAGTCTTCTTGTTCCGGTGGTAAATGTCCTATAAGGTGGACCAGGATTGGTCTACCGAAAAAAAAAAAAAACAGGGGCTTGGGTATCGCATATCTAGCTACTCAAAATAAGGCGCTACTTCTTAAATAGATTTGGAAGTTAGATAACGATAAAGATTGACTATGGGCACAAACGGTTAACCTTACCCAAGGAATCTCCAACTCCATTATGCTAGATCAGGCTTCACCATCCTCTTCTTCTTTCTTTTTGAAAGATTTATCATCCCTCCTCCCAATCTACAACACATCCACTACTCTTGATGGCCATATATCCCATACCATTTGGAGATGGAAACCCAATGGAATATTTACGTCCAAAACGGCGTACACTTTCCTTCGAAACATGGGGATAATATGCGGATGGTTCACTAAATTATGGAAAATTAAATGCCCACTGAGAGTAAAGCTATTCTCTTGGCTTCTACTCCATAACAAAGTCCTAACGGCCGACAACTTGGCAAAGTGTCGATGGCCACACAATAAGCGGTTTGTGATATGCAATCTCCATTTTGAAGATAGGAAGTATCCTTTCATCTCCTGTCGGTTTGCAAGATGGTACTAGCAAGCCTCGCTAGGACACTTTGCAATTACAACAAGTCTTGAACAAATTTGTTATTTTTCCGTTAAAATATAAAAATGCCCAAATTACTAATTTCATCCAATTTTTCCGTTAAAATTAAGTGTTCCTATTTCAAATTATTATTTGATACCTCCTTCTCTTCCACATCTTTCTCTTAAACAAATTTGTTATTTTTTATTACTCCCATGATATATATGATTATTATAAGAATAAAAATAGACCTAGATCTCTAAAAAAATATTTATAACAATTAAAGGCACTATAGTTTCTTTTCTCATTTCTCCACTCATGTCACGTGAAAATTCAAGACAAATAATTTTGGGAAGCAAATTATTACTTAGACTTTGAAGACAATGGTTACAATACAAAGTAAAATATGTATATATATATATATATATATATATATATATATATATATATATATATATATATATATATATATATATATATATATATATATATATATATATATATATATATATATATATATATATATATATATATATATATATATATATGTGTGTGTGTGTGTATATATATATATATATATATATATATATATATATATATATATATATATACACATATATATATATATATATATATATATATATATATATATATATATATATATATATATATATATATATATATATATATATATATATATATATATATATATAAATATACATATATATCAACATATACATATATATAAACATATACATACATATATATATATATATATATATATATAAATATACATATATATCAACATATA